>CM014093.1:27559824-27617324 GCA_004119915.2 Collichthys lucidus
CGCATGTCCAATCTCGTTCAATACGCACAAAAACTGACGTTTCCTTGTTTATGAGGGCCGCCTGGCGATGGCACAGCATTGAGGAATGGCACCTGACCCTCAGTACGAAAAATAAGCTGTACTTTTCCAAACGAGATACAACATGTTCAACACGCCCAGCTAACCGTTTCCCTTCGTTTCCAGTCTTTGTGCTAAGCTAAGCCGGAGGCAGTGGCTTGTCTATTTTAATCATCTCTGATTTTTTTTTTTTTAATTTCCCCAAAACTTTCCCAAACTTTTTTTTTTTTAAGCAGAGAAACGTTGGAGCGGTGAACTGCTAGTGAACCAAAGCAAGTTTTTGGACAGAAGGCAAAAAAAAAAAAGCAAAGAGGCAACTGAAAGATTTTTGAACACGAACACGTTTCACTCGTGTGTTTTTTAATTTTTTTAAAGGGGTTTCATCTTTCAGACGGCCATCGGAGACGTGAGTGACTGTGTGTGTGTGTGTGTCGGGGTTTCAACATCTGGCAGTTTTATTTTATTTTATTTTTTTACATGGGAGAAGACCACAGTTTGCCTTTTGTGTCTTTACAGATGTTTCCTCATGCGTTTTACTCACTCACTTTTTCTTTTGGCTGTACAGAGTCGAAAACTGGGAGAAGCAAAAGTTGTCAAGTGCCATAGACCTTGAACTGTTTGAATAAAGGGGAAGGACCTTTTTTTTTTTCTTTCTTTTTTTTTTTACCCCAGAGCCCAAGCAATATTCACAACCTTCTTCTACATCTGCAGCATAACGGACGGCTTCAAAAGAAAAGAGGAAAATAAAAAGAAGAAGCAATATTCAAAGCCTTTATTTTCATCAGAAAAACAACATCCGATAGCATTTTTAAAAGAAACACGACCTTTTAGTATCCCTGAGGATGATTTTACATGATTTTTATATTGTAAACTATCTTTTTTTTTTGTAATGAAATAGCACAGGAGATATATATGGTAGTGCTTTAAAAAAAAAAAAAAAAGACTTCTCTGCATTGTGTAAAAGTAAAATGTTTGTCTGCCGCTTCGATTCCCAATAAAAACTCCTCGGTTCACGTTCATCAGTGCAAAATAATCAGAGCTGCGTCTCCAAACATTCCTTTTATGAAATCCATCGTGTAAATAACTTTTCAGTGAGACGTGCTTTCGAAAGACACGGAAACGATTTTTTTAAAAATTCACTCGAGTGACGGATGAATATAAATTCTCACAGCACATTTGTGACCACTGAATTGTTTGTACGATATTAAATATATACAGAAAAGTGTTTGACAGGTAGAGCGTGTCGTCTACTAGATGACCCAGATTTCGTGACACTGTCGAACCAAAATGAAAACACTGTGGTGATTAACACAAATTAAACGTCCCTTTTAATAATAATAATAATTCTAGTCATACTGTTTTAAAGGTAGCTGCACCCTTCGTTTTTAAATTTTTTTACTCGCAGGCAAATGACAATATGTAACGTGCGTTCCCCAAACTCCTCACAGAACATGATAGTATTTTACACAGATGAATTATTGTTTATATTATTTGTATTAATTTTTGTTGGTGTTTTTGTTTTGGTGTTTTGAGTTGGGGAAACATTTCTGTGGTGATGGTCACTGTATTCATTGCAAAAAAAAACAAAAAAAGTCTGACATTGTAGACAATCTTGGGAGATAAAACGTTGAAATGTTTGTCACATTTTTCTTCATCCATGTCTGTTTCTTACGCTCCCACATTGTTCTTATTTATTTAGCGGTCTTCTGTGGTTTTTTTTTTTTTTTTAGACCTTACTAATCAAATTGTAAATACTCTTTTAAAAAAGAAAAAAAGAAAACCAACCGAGAAAAGAATTAATAATGGCATTAGTGACTTGCGATTGTAAAACCAGCAATAAATTGCAATGCGGAGGCGCCCATTTTAATGTATAGCTAGTGTTTCTATAGTTTCTCTGGAAAAAGCCACAGTAAGATGATGATGATGATGATTGATATGCATTTATCCAACATTCCAGATTTTGTACATAATTACCTGTTTCTGAAGTAACCTGTGGAAAATAAAAACTAATGCTCTTTACGTCTGGGTTTCTCTTTTTAACCCTTGAGTTATCTTAGAACCATTCGTGGCTTTTTTTTTTTTTGCTTTGTTTATTTTTTAAGAAATGTGGCTGTGTTGAATGAAGATTGCTAAAATTTGGTCAAAGATATTCATTTTTAATTTTTTTTAGAATAGAAATCTCAGTACTTTATTAAGCCTAAAATGGCTTAGCAACAGAAATGCATCCTAAATAGTTCCTAGCGGCAAAACGTGCCCCATTAAAAAACACTTTTTTTGATCCCACGTTTATCCTAAAATAAATTAATGCATTCCTTTATGTTAAGATTTCATTTTGGACCACTGGCTTTCAATTTGTAGTTTTTATATTTGTCCACCACGTGGCGCCATTTTACCCATTCAAAACGTGCAGCAAAGTTTCACACTTTTTACTGTTTTCTGCGATAGAAGTATATTTCAGGCTGAAGTAGTTCTAAAAGACTGACGTGTTTAAGGAGGAAAAAAAAATATTAATATTATTTTATAGCAGTTTTTAGTAAGAAGTTATTTATTTATTTTAAGGAACACAAATGGATGTTTATTTAAAAATATGACACTGCAAAAAAAATAACAATGCATCAAAATCAATGTTGCTGCCAATCATTGACCCATCTTAGGGCCTAATAACAATAGTTAGTCATTGAAATGAATTTTATGGAAATTATTTTAGTTTTGTTTTTTTTTTTAAATAAAAACCAGCAGAGTTATATAAACATACTGGCATTTAAAGGGTTAAAAAACAAAAAATATAATTAATATTTGATATGTATATTTCAGGCTGAAGTAGTTCTAAAAGACTGACGTGTTTAAAGTGGAGAATATTATTATATATTATTTTTATAGCAGTTTTTAGGAAGGAGCCACGTTTTGTCTTAGGAACTATTCAGGACACATAACAGGAAGACCCTCCAAGGGTTAAACAGTAAATGAAGAAGGCCGCACTATTAGACAAACATGTAGTGATGAACCTGAAGGATCACGTGTAGAATATTTTATATGTATATATGAACAGATGATTACACATCAGTATCTTCCTGCCTCGTTCTTTAGTCTGGCTTGTTGTATTTTGTCAGGTTTCAGGCAACTCCAGGAGGCAACGTGTTGATTTTGTTTTAGATTTTAATATGGATGATCACTTCATCAAGCTTTCATCTTCCTCTGATCCTCCCTGGAGACATTCAACATTAAAATGTTTCAGCTTTTAATCTTTTTTTAGACCACTGATGCCATCTGCAGGCCAAAACGCTTTTTATATATTATATTTATTTATTGAATTTTTTATTTTCTAGCCCAGTGGTATCTCTCATGGCTTCCCAGCATGGCTCTTTAGTTTTATTTTAGTGGAGGAAGCATCATCACAAAGTAAATCTTCATTACTGTACGACATAGTTCTGTTACACTAAACTGTGATTGAAGAAACAAACACCTCAGCAGAAAATAAATCATATATAGGTTCATGTAAAGTCTGTCTTGTTATTTATTATATTCCTGGTCACCCTGCATTGATTCCATTACAAGCTTCTGTTCAGAGACAGTTTTGAAGTTCTCGTAATCTGCGATCAAAAATGTGGTGATCTTCTTAATCACCTGATTTTTAAATGTTTTCTCAGAAATGTTGGATCTGCAGGACGAGACACAAACGGAACAGGTAATCAATTTTTTTTCTGTTTTTAGCCTTATAATAACTTTTATTGATTACTTTATTCAACTTTTATTTCACTTTATTAACCTACTTATATACTGGCTTACTGGCCTATACGTGTTTCTGCATAATTATTGTTGGGTATTAAAAAAATTGCCGGACCCCCTGCAAGTACCTCTGCGGACTCCCTAGGGGTCATGGACCCCTGGTTGAAGACCCCTTTATTAAACAGATTAAAGCTGAATCTGCGTTTGAACTGATTTAAAACCATACTAATGGTGCTAGAGAAAATATCCACATTCCGCTGTAGGGATGCAGAGGCATCCTGCTCTTGCTTCAGAGTTTCGTTAACCAGAGAGTCCAAAGAGATGCTGTCATTACTCCTAATCGCAGGGTCAGTGGATGTTGAGACATTGGTGGAACTTTTTTTTTGTTTGTTTTTTTCTTATTTAATTTGTGGGGGAAACCAGAGCACCTGGAGAAAACCCACAAGGACATTTACTAATTTATGATTTGTGGAACTGTTTTTTTTTTTTTTTTTTTAGATCTTATTTAATTTGTGGTGGAAACCAGAGCACCTGGAGAAAACCCACGAGGACATTTACTAATTTATGATTGGTGGAACTGTTTTTTTTTTTTTTAGATCTTATTTAATTTGTGGGGGAAACCAGAGCACCGGGAGAAAACCCACAAGGACATTTACTAATTTATGATTTGTGGAACTGTTTTTTTTTTTTTTTTTTTAGATCTTATTTAATTTGTGGTGGAAACCAGAGCACCTGGAGAAAACCCATGAGGACATTTACTAATTTATGATTGGTGGAACTGTGTTTTTTTTTTTTAGATCTTATTTAATTTGTGGGGGAAACCAGAGCACCGGGAGAAAACCCACAAGGACATTTACTAATTTATGATTTGTGGAACAGTTTTTTTTTTTTTTTTTTAGATCTTATGTAATTTGTGGGGGAAACCAGAGCACCTGGAGAAAACCCACGAGGACATTTACTAATTTATGATTGGTGGAACTGTGTTTTTTTTTTTTTTTAGATCTTATTTATTTTGTGGGGGAAACCAGAGCACCTGGAGGAAACCCACAAAAAAAAACCTTATGGTCACATGACATCAACCTTTCTTCTTCTTGGAAAAAACTAGGTCCTGTGTAAACTAGATATGTGATGTCTGATACAGTAATAACCATTTCCCCCACAAATTAAATAAGAAAAAAAAACAAAAAACAAAACAGTTCCACCAATGCCTCAACATCCACTGACCCTGCGATTAGGAGTAATGACAGCATCTCTTTGGACTCTCTGGTTAACGAAACTCTGAAGCAAGAGCAGGATGCCTCTGTATCCCTACAGCGGAATGTGGATATTTTCTCCAGCACCATAGCAAGAATTGGAAATTGCTTATACGACATCACAGCATGGACTAGAATGCACATTTACAGAACCATAGCAAGAATGAAAAGGTGCTCTCTAAGATGTTTATTGTTGATGTTTATTGTTGCTGGTATGATCTTATTTAATTTGTGGGGGAAACCAGAGCACCTGGAGAAAACCCACGAGGACATTTACTAATTTATGATTGGTGGAACTGTGTTTTTTTTTTTTTAGATCTTATTTATTTTGTGGGGGAAACCAGAGCACCTGGAGGAAACCCACAAAAAAATCCTTATGGTCACATGACATCAACCTTTCTTTTTCTTGGAAAAAAATAGCAACAATAAACATCAACAATAAACATCTTAGAGAGCACCTTTTCATTCTTGCTATGGTTCTGTAAATGTGCATTCTAGTCTATGCTGTGATGCTGTATAAGCAATTTCCAATTCTTGCTATGGTTCTGTAAATGTGCGTTCCAATCCATGCTGTGATGTCGTATAAGCAATTTCCAATTCTTGCTATGGTGCTGGAGAAAATATCCACATTCCACTGTAGGGATACAGAGGCATCCTGCTCTTCCTTCTGAGTTTCAATATCCAGGCAGTCCAAACTTGGGGAGATGATGCCATTACTCCTAACCACAGGGTAAGTGGATGTTGAGGCATCTTGCTCTTGCTTTAGCATTTCTTTAACCCGAGAGTACAAACTTGGGGAAAAGATGATGTCCTTACTCCTAATCGCAGGGTCAGTGGATGTTGAGGCATCCTGCTCTTGCTTCTCACCCTAAAAATCCAGGGGGTCCAAACTTGGGCAGTCATCATCGAAATATCCAGCCACCGCAGAGGCAATGCCTGCCTGGCCGTCCTGCTCTTGCTGCGTAAATATATTAACCCGGCAGTCCAAACTTAGGGAGATGCTGTCATTACTCCTAATCACAGGGTCAGTGGATGTTGAGGCATCCTGCTCTTGCTTCTCATCATCAAAATCCAGGCAGTCCAAACTTGGGCAGTCATCATCGAAATATCCAGCCACCGCAGAGGCAATGCCTGCCTGGCCGTCCTGCTCTTGCTGCGTAAATATATTAACCCGGCAGTCCAAACTTGGGGAGATGCTGTCATTACTCCTAATCACAGGGTCAGTGGATGTTGAGGCATCCTGCTCTTGCTTCTCACCATCAAAATCCAGGGGGTCCAAACTTGGGCAGTCATCATCGAAATATCCAGCCACCGCAGAGGCAATGCCTGCCTGGCCGTCCTGCTCTTGCTGCGTAAATATATTAACCCGGCAGTCCAAACTTGGGGAGATGCTGTCATTACTCCTAATCACAGGGTCAGTGGATGTTGAGGCATCCTGCTCTTGCTTCTCACCATCAAAATCCAGGGGGTCCAAACTTGGGCAGTCATCATCGAAATATCCAGCCACCGCAGAGGCAATGCCTGCCTGGCCGTCCTGCTCTTGCTGCGTAAATATATTAACCCGGCAGTCCAAACTTGGGGAGATGCTGTCATTACTCCTAATCACAGGGTCAGTGGATGTTGAGGCATCCTCCTCTTGCTTCTCACCATCAAAATCCAGGGGGTCCAAACTTGGGCAGTCATCATCGAAATATCTAGCCACCGCAGAGGCAATGCCTGCCTGGCCGTCCTGCTCTTGCTGCGTAAATATATTAACCCGGCAGTCCAAACTTGGGGGGATGCTGTCATTACTCCTAATCACAGGGTCAGTGGATGTTGAGGCATCCTGCTCTTGCTTCTCACCATCAAAATCAAGGGGGTCCAAACTTGGGCAGTCATCATCGAAATATCTAGCCACCGCAGAGGCAATGCCTGCCTGGCTGTCCTGCTCTTGCTGCGTAAATATATTAACCCGGCAGTCCAAACTTGGGGAGATGCTGTCATTACTCCTAATCACAGGGTCAGTGGATGTTGAGGCATCCTTGCTCTTGCTTCTCACCATCAAAATCCAGGCAGTCCAAACTTGGGGAGTCATTGTCGTTTGAACTGGGTTGATTAAGTCGCAATACAGTGCCAACCGCATGCAAAATGCTCTGAGCCAGTTGTCCTAACATATTTATATGAAGATGATTTCTTCAAATATCCAGCTATTGTTGAGGATTTTCAAGACTGTGCTCAAAGTAGTAGTAACTAATACTAAGATCAGTGCTGCTTGAAGTTACTTATATATGCCAAACATCAAAGGGACGTGGGAGGAGCCAGAACAGATCAAAGGAGAAGTGGGAGGGGCCAGAACAGATCAAAGGGGAAGTGGAAGGAGTCATCACAGATCAAATGGTCAGTGGGAGGAGTCAGAACAGATCAAAGCATGTGGGCGGAGTCAAAACTGATCAAAGCATTCAAAGCAAACAAACAAGCTCTACGCATTTTTAAAAAAATGCACCAGACCCCTTGAAAGATTCTCATTTCCAGCCCAGCCTCTGTGATTTAAGACAGTCCGGTCAGTGTTTTGGGGGGCTGGGCTTGTCAGAAAACATATTTTTTAATCACAGACTGTATAAACCTCCACTTGAGGCTGGCTCTAGAAGTGAGCCAGTCTCCATAAGCCCCCATGTTAAAATGTTCCACTTCACAGTTGAGACTCTCTGCATCAGGACTGGGACTTCCTGATTTATACAATTCATTCAATAAATAATTTGCTACAAATTTTAGACCATGTTTACCTGTTGTCATAACAACAATAATATTTAAGATAAAGTCGGTGTAACTAAACTGCTTCCTGCATATAGGCCGACACGTCACTGCAGGTACCTGCAACATGATCATTTAGGACGGCTGTTTCTGCACACATTTTTATCATTTTATGATCATTTTAACTGGGTCAAATGCAAAGCGAGGAAGCATTTCAACTATCACACAAACAGGTACGGTTAGTTGGCTGGCGAGACTCCCAACTATTTTTTGGCAGCTTGTCGCAAGTCGGAGAGCAAAACGGGGTCGAGATTCAAAGGCATGTTAAGTTTCCAAAAAGCTGCTAATAGATAAAGCAGTTTGTACTGCGGCAAGTAAAAATGCACTTTAGGCAAGTAGATTTCTAAACCACAAACAAACCCTGGAGTCAAACAAAAAGAAGATTTGGAATTCAAACCACAGGATCATGTAAAATACTCACAAAAAGTTTGGGTTCGAGATTTTTGACTTTGACTTTGACTCCAACCTGCTGCAGTAGACCAGGTACTGCTGATGGACTGTCAGGTGTCGTCTTTGTGTCATGATGTCAAAACGTGAACAGGATAATGAAGAGGACTGTTTAAACACAAACTGTCACTGAAGCAGAACATTTAAAGGGATCACACACTTTGTTAGAGAACAGCATGTTCTGCAATAAGTACTGAAATATTGAACAGTTGGACACGTGCATTCAAAAGTTTAGTGAAGGTCAAATGAAGTTCACCTGTAAAAGGTTAGAGTGCATTTTAGGTGCACCTTAGTTGGTCCGTTTGCTGTGAGGTGCAAACTTTTTGTGTTCAAAAAGTAGACAACTTTTGTGTTTCGCTGTTTTGTTCTGATTGTGAGAAGGCGACATGTTGAACTACTTTACCCAACTCCCCATTAAAGACCACATACTGTACCCAACATACTCTAACTGTCACTTTTTGTTTGTCCGTTTACAACAGATCACACGTTCATGGATAGAATTCCAAACAAAGGCTTATTTATTACCTCAAAGTTTCTCTTCATTGATTCATTCACTTATTCATAACAAGGAGGCGTTTGACATGAAACGGCATTGTTCACGTCCGTTTCCGAGAAATACATTCACACCTTTTGCGGAGGACAGTAGTAGTGGACAAATAGGAGTGCGTCCACTTGGCTCGACTCGAAGAAGTGTCCGAGACTCTTGAGCTTCGAACCTTGACAGCAAATTCAGTTTCAGCTCTGTGATCCTTAGTGCACATGAAATACAAGAACCCGGATGTTCGTTTACCCTTTAACGAAGGCACGCTGGTCATAAAATACTGTGCAGAGAAGGAGTTCCCTTGTTGTTGACACAGAAACATTTCTTCAAAATGGCAGCGACCGTCTACAACTGCTCCTGATGAAGTGATCAAACTAAAAAGTTTCAGATCAACACTGCCGCGTGCTCAAAAGTCACATGGAACTGTTTTTTATTTTGTTTTTTTTTGTGGTTCTTTTTACAAAAAGACGTTTTAAGTGGCTTCACTCGCTCTGCCTGAGGAGACAAAACAGTCTGAACCCCAAAACATCCTCGACAGGCTCGAGTCTCCGACTCAGAGTTTCATAAACTTTACAGTACGGTCAAAGCTTCACCTGCGTGTGTTTCAAACACACCAAACAGAGCGTCTTCAGTTCAAGATACTGGAGTGATGCGAGTCCACAACACCAGGTGTGTGTGTGTGTGTGTGTGTGTGTGTGTGTGTGTGTGTGTGTGTGTGTGTGTGTGTGTGTGTGTGTGTGTGTGTGTGTGTGTGTGTGTGTGTGTGTGTGTGTGTGTGTGTGTGTGCGTATGTGTGTATCTATGTCAGTCCATGTCGTTTTGTAGTAGAGGGTCTTTCTCTTCTTTGGTCGACGTGCTCAAGTTTCCATCAGAGGTGGCACCAACGTCACATTTCGTTCTCTGCATTGGGATCAGAAGAAAGAGTTTGTTACAAGACGGTGAGTGCCATTAAAAATATTTAAAAAATAAATGTCATCAAGCTTTACCATCAAGAATTAGGCTGGATTCATGCTACTGTTGGAGAACTCAGCAAACTCCCAGTGAACACAAACAGACCAAACACAGCCTCAGATTGATGATAGACCGATGACATGATATAAGGGAAAATGTTTATTTTTGGTTTAATACAAATTGTGATAAGTTGATTTTTTTGGAAATATGTATAAAATAGACATTTAATGTGAATGTTACCTAAACAT
This sequence comes from Collichthys lucidus, assembly GCA_004119915.2. Taxonomy (NCBI): domain Eukaryota; kingdom Metazoa; phylum Chordata; class Actinopteri; family Sciaenidae; genus Collichthys; species Collichthys lucidus. The sequence continues at coordinate 27,569,838 of CM014093.1, forward strand.
GTTTAATACTAGTGCTTTAATGCAGACAAAATAACGAATAATTCATGACTGCAGTGAAAAGGTTCAAATGAGTTGATAATAAATAATAATGCGGATGAATGGAGAATGAGCAACAGTTGTCCTGCTTTGCAACCTCCAATCAGAGGGTTATCTATATATCTGCCTGCGGGGACCAAGCCGGGACCCGCTACACGAACATTACACTTAATTGATTGACATTGTCGAAGAGGTATTAATTGAGTGTGCCTGAAAGAGCACACTATATACTATTCACCACAATTATTATTATTATTATTGCTGTTATTATGAGTATTTTATATTTTTAAATGGTATTATATTATGTACAAATACTTTGTTACCTTACTTAAGTAGATTTTTTTGGGGTATCTATACTTCACTGGAGTAATTAGTTTTCAGCCGACTTTTTACTTCTACTCCTTACATTTTTAAAACAACCTTGTTACTCGATTTCCGTCATTCAGTCTTCACAGAGGCAACTTATGAGATTAACATAGATCGGAGGAGAACAAAAATAGTTTTGGCTGATGGCTGATTTTTATTGGCAGATTGTCACACTACAGCCAATGGCATCGTTTACAGTGTGTGCACGCCTGACCAATGACAGTGTAAAAAAGGATCTAAACACGGAGCATCGGCACTAAAGTTTAGCTGCTTAGCCAGCATGGACTCCTCGCAGAGCTATGACGTCATTTTAAGACTCAGTTAAAGTTTAGTCAACACGTGAGACGCCCTGAAACCTTATAATGATAATCAATAAGAAGTTATTTGGTTAGTTTGATGGTAAAAAATCATGAATGTAGCCTGATTGTAGCTCAATGCTGAAATCTCGTATTCTAACATATACAACAGATGTAAAGCTTCGGAGCTTCTTTGATTATCAACAGTATGTAGTGATGACAGGAAGCTGAGAGCTCACCATCACACTGAAACTGTCACAAGGCTGCAAAAGCTGCTGCTGTTTGTTTGATGTATTTTTCTGTTAATTTATAAGAGGCTCACTGGAAACAATAATTATAATTAATAATAATGATGATGACAAAAACTTGTGACAAGCTTGGCACAGAACAGCTCTTTAAAGCATCCTGCTGTAGAACTGTGTGGCTCAGTCTGCATTAGAGAACATGGTTATGAGAGCAGTGGGACTGTAAATCTTATTTAGCGCGTGTAAAGTAACGTTTCCTGTACCATCTTTCACAAAACACTTCCACGATATTGTGAATCTGATTGTGATTGGATGATAAGTATAAACATATACCATTCCGAAACACTGTCGGTTTGTACGTGATGCATCGCCCCTGCACATTACAAATCATGTCACATGCAAGCAAGGAGACTTTATGTAGCCTAGTGCGAAAATGTTCGTAGCAGAGACTCAAGAGAAATCTGAGTTGTGGTTTTTATGAGAATTATTATTATTTTTGATGAATCACTTGGATTAATCATTAATTTTGACAGATCTATACTGTATAGTGCTGTTATACATAGCATAGCATGTATTCCAAGAGTCTAATTACCAACAAAATGACAAAATGAATTAAAGAGAGGACACGGGAGTCATAACCAATAAATTCAAGAAATACATACATAACCTTTTTTTTTTTTTTTTAGTTTGTTGTTGTTTTGTTTAGTCAAATTTAGTACGTGGAGCACCTGGAGGAAACCCACAACTACAATTACTAATTTATGATTGGTGAAACTGTTTTGTTCGTTTTTTTTTCTTATTATTTAATGTGTGGGGGAAACCAGAGCACCTGGAGAAAACCCACAAGGACATTTACTAATTTATGATTGGTGGAACTGGTTTTTTTTTTAGATCTTATTTAATTTGTGGGGGAAACCAGAGCACCTGGAGAAGAGATGTTGAGGCATTGGTGGAACTGTTTTGTTTTTGTTTGTTTTTTTCTTATTTAATTTGTGGGGGAAACCAGAGCACCTGGAGAAAACCCACAAGGACATTTACTAATGGTGCTGGAGAAAATATCCACATTCCGCTGTAGGGATGCAGAGGCATCCTGTTCTTGCTTCTTAATTTCAATATCCAGGCAGTCCAAACTTGGGGAGATGATGCCATTACTTCTAATCACAGCGTCAGTGGATGTTGAAGCATCTTGCTCTTGCTTCAGAGTTTCGTTAACCAGAGAGTCCAAACTTGGGGAGATGCTGTCATTACTCCTAATCGCAGGGACAATTCATGCCTGGCCGTCCTGCTCTTGCTTCAGAGTTTCGTTAACCAGAGAGTCCAAACTTGGGGAGATGCTGTCATTACTCCTAATCGCAGGGTCAATGGATGTTGAGGCATTGGTGGAACTGTTTTGTTTTTGTTTTTTTTTTCTTATTTAATTTGTGGGGGAAACCAGAGCACCGGGAGAAAACCCACAAGGACATTTACTAATTTATGATTTGTGGAACTGTTTCTTTTTTTTTTTAGATCTTATTTAATTTGTGGGGGAAACCAGAGCACCTGGAGGAAACCCACAAAAAAAATCCTTATGGTCACATGACATCAACCTTTCTTCTTCTTGGAAAAAACTAGGTCCTGTGTAAACTAGATATGTGATGTCTGATACAGTAATAACCAGCAACAATAAACATCAACAATAAACATCTTAGAGAGCACCTTTTCATTCTTGCTATGGTTCTGTAAATGTGCGTTCCAATCCATGCTGTGATGCCGTAAAAGCAATTTCCAATCCATGCGGAAAAGCAATTTCCAGTTCTTGCTATGGTTCTGTAAATGTGCATTCTAGTCCATGCTGTGATGCTGTATAAGCAATTTCCCATTCTTGCTATGGTGCTGGAGAAAATATCCACATTCAGCTGTAGGGATACAGAGGCATCCTGCTCTTGCTTCTGAGTTTCAATATCCAGGCAGTCCAAACTTAGGGTGATGCTGTCATTACTTCTAATCGCAGGGTCAGTGGATGTTGAAGCATCTTGCTCTTGCTTTAGAGTTTTATTAACCAGGCAGGCCGGTTGATTAAGTTCCCATCTATGAATGATGCCGGGACGTTTTTTGGTCACTGAAGTCAAAACAGATAGACCCGGATTTGATATTGGCCTTTCTTTAGATAGAAGGAAGTTATCTAAAGGTGATTTATACAAATATCCAGCCACCGGAGGGCCAATGCATGCCTGGCTGTCCTGCTCTAGGTTTAGAGCTTCTTTAACCCGAGACAACAAACTTGGGGAAAAGGTGATGCCCTTACCCCTAATCAAAGGGTCAGTGGATGTTGAGGCATCTTGCTCTTGATTTAGAGCTTCTTTAACCCGAGACAACAAACTTGGGGAAAAGATGATCCCCTTACTCCTAACCACAGGGTAAGTGGATGTTGAGGTGTCTTGCTCTTGCTTTAGAGTTTTATTACCCAGGCAGTTCAAACTTGGGGAGTCATTGTCCTTTGAACTGGGTTGATTAAGTTCCAATCTAGGCATGATGTTGTCACTTGTTTTTTTGGCCACCGAATAGAAATATCCAGCCACCGCAGAGGCAATGCCTGCCTGGTTATCCGTCTCTTGCTGCGGAAATATATTAACCCGGCAGTCCAAACTTGGGGAGATGCTGTCATTACTTCTAATCGCAGGGTCAGTGGATGTTGAGGCATCCTGCTCTTGCTTTAGAGTTTCTTTAATCCGAGAGCACAAACTTGGGGAAAGGGTGATGCCCGTACTCTTAATCACAGGGTTAGTGGATGTTGAGGTATCTTGCACTTGCTTCAGAGTTTCTTTAACCACCCAGTCCAAACTTTTGGAGTCATTGTCGTTTGAACTGGGTTGATTAAGTTCCAATCTAGACATGATGATGTCACTTGTTTTTTTGGCCACCGAATAGAAATATCCAGCCACCGCAGAGGCAATGCCTGCCTGGTTATCCGGCTCTTGCTGCGGAAACATATTAACCTGGCAGTCCAAACTTGGGGAGATGCTGTCATTACTCCTGATCGCAGGGTCAGTGGATGTTGAAGCATCTTGCTCTTGCTTCAGAGTTTTATTAACCAGGCAGTCCAAACTTGGGGAGTCATTGTCCTTTGAACTGGGTTGATTAAGTTCCAATCTAGACATAATGTTGTAAGCTGTTTTTTGGTCCACCCTAGGCAAAACAGATGGACCCAGATTTGATATTGGCCTTTTTTTAGATAGAAGTAAGTTTTCTAAAGGTGATTTCTTTAAATATCCAGCCACCGCAGAGTCAATGCATGCCTGGCCGTCCTGCTCTTGCTTTAGAGTTTCTTTATCCCGAGAGTCCAAACCTGGGGAAAAGGTGATGCCCTTACTCCTAACCACAGGGTTAGTGGATGTTGAGGCATCTTGCTCTTGCTTTAGAGTTTCTTTAATCCGAGAGCACAAACTTGGGGAAAGGGTGATGCCTGTACTCTTAATCACAGGGTTAGTGGATGTTGAGGTGTCTTGCACTTGCTTCAGAGTTTCTTTAACCACCCAGTCCAAACTTGGGGAGTCATTGTCATTTGAACTGGGTTGATTAAGTTCCAATCTAGACATGATGTTGTAAATTGTTTTTTTGTCCACCCAAGGCAAAACAAATAGACCCTGATTTGATATTGGCCTTTCTTTAGATAGAGGGAAGTTATCTAAAGGTGATTTCATCAAATCTTCAGCCACCGTAGAGTCAATGCATGCCTGGCTGTCCTGCTCTTGCTTTAGAGTTTCTTTATCCCAAGAGTCCAAACCTGGGGAAAAGGTGATGCCCTTAATCCTAATCACAGGGTCAGTGGATGTTGAGGCATCTTGCTCTTGCTTTAGAGTTTTGTTAACCAGGCTGTCCAAACTTGGGGAGATGCTGTCATTACTCCTAATCACAGGGTCAGTGGATGTTGAGGCATCTTGCTCTTGCTTCAGAGTTTCTTTAACCAGGCAGTCCAAACTTGGGGAGTCATTGTTGTTTGAACTGGGTTGATTAAGTCGCAATCCAGTGCCCACTGCATGCAAAATTCTCCGAGCCAGTTGTCCTAACATATTTATATGAAGATGATTTCTTCAAATATTCAGCTATTCTTGAGGATTTTCAAGACTGTGCTCAAAGTAGTAGTAACTAATACTAAGATCAGTGCTGCTTGAAGTTACTTATATATGCCAAACATCAAAGGGACGTGGGAGGAGCCAGAACAGATCAAATGAGAAGTGGGAGGGACCAGAACAGATCAAAGGGGAAGTGGGAGGGGCCAGAACAGATCAAAGGGGAAGTGGAAGGAGTCATCACAGATCAAATGGTCAGTGGGAGGAGTCAGAACAGATCATAGCATGTGGGCGGAGTCAAAACTGATCAAAGCATTCAAAGCAAACAAACAAGCTCTATGCATTTTTAAAAAAATGCACCAGACCCCTTGAAAGATTCTCATTTCCAGCCCAGCCTCTGTTATTTTAGACAGTCCAGTCAGTGTTTTGGGGGGCTGGGCTTGTCAGAAAACATATTTTTTAATCACAGACTGTATAAACTTCCACTTGAGGCTGGCTCTAGAAGTGAGCCAGTCTCCATAAGCCCCCATGTTAAAATGTTCCACTTCACAGTTGAGACTCTCTGCATCAGGACTGGGACTTCCTGATTTATACAATTCATTCAATAAATAATATGCTACAAATTTCAGACCATGTTTACCTGTTGTCATAACAACAATAATATTTAAGATAAAGTCAGTGTAACTAAACTGCTTCCTGCATATAGGCCGACACGTCACTGCAGGTACCTGCAACATGATCATTTAGGACGGCTGTTTCTGCACACATTTTTATCACACACCTTATTATTATTTTTATTTTTGTGGATATGAATGAAGCATTTTAATTATCAGGAGAGTCATTCATTTGACTTCAGAATGATCCTTTGACTTTGACTTGTAATCTTTTATTCCAGCTACAAAATACTGCATGTAAGCAACACAACACATTCCTGTTCATGGTATTGACAATCCAATATTCAGTATTTTCAAGGAGTTCCAAACAGACAATCTGCAGCTTTGACAAACACGTTGAAGCATATATTTGTGCAGAACTTAAAGTAAATGTACTATATTAAATGGAAAGGTTTCAGAACTGTAATACTCATAATAATTCTGCTGAATTTGAGTATACATATTTAAGAAGAGTAATGTGTGTTTTTTCACACATGCTGCTCCACGGCTCCACCTAGTTGCTCAGTCCCAAACTACAAACTTCTGATAACTCAAACAGCTGAAAGAGACGCGTGAAAATGGGTTTAAAGATCCCAAACATGATCAGGACCTCTCCACTAATCTCCCACATCTAAAGATCATTAACCCAAACATCTCAAAAGACCTTCAAACGGCACTTCATGGCAACTCTCCCCTTTTCAGATAAAATAAAAGAGCTGCAGTAGATACCTGGAGGGCCTCTGTGCTGTTGTAACGCTGTATTTACATGCCAGTAAACTCAAAGCCTGCTCCAAAGGGGGCGAGAGGACCCACAGCTGCTGGTTTATGGGATCAGTGTAAATTATGGTGAGGGGTAGGTTAACTGCAAGAGAGAATTATTCTGTTATATTAAGTGAGCACTTAATGTACTTAACGTACTTTATGTACAGTTATATGACGAAAATACTTTTTCAATGGATGAAGATGATGTGTGTAAGAGCGAAATGCATACATGATTGATGATAGACCGATGACATGATATAAGGGAAAATGTTTATTTTTGGTTTAATACAAATTGTGATAAGTTGATTTTTTTGGAAATATGTATAAAATAGACATTTAATGTGAATGTTACCTAAACATGTTTAATACTAGTGCTTTAATGCAGGCAAAATAACGAATAATTCATGACTGCAGTGAAAAGGTTCAAATGAGTTGATAATAAATAATAATGCGGATGAATGGAGAATGAGCAACAGTTGTCCTGCTTTGCAACCTCCAATCAGAGGGTTATCTATATATCTGCCTGCGGGGACCAAGCCGGGACCCGCTACACGAACATTACACTTAATTGATTGACATTGTCGGAGAGGTATTAATTGAGTGTGCCTGAAAGAGCACACTATATACTATTCACCACAATTATTATTATTATTATTGCTGTTATTATGAGTATTTTATATTTTTAAATGGTATTATATTATGTACAAATACTTTGTTACCTTACTTAAGTAGATTTTTTTGGGGTATCTATACTTCACTGGAGTAATTAGTTTTCAGCCGACTTTTTACTTCTACTCCTTACATTTTTAAAACAACCTTGTTACTCGATTTCCGTCATTCAGTCTTCACAGAGGCAACTTATGAGATTAACATAGATCGGAGGAGAACAAAAATAGTTTTGGCTGATGGCTGATTTTTATTGGCAGATTGTCACACTACAGCCAATGGCATCGTTTACAGTGTGTGCACGCCTGACCAATGACAGTGTAAAAAAGGATCTAAACACGGAGCATCTGCACTAAAGTTTAGCTGCTTAGCCAGCATGGATTCCTCGCAGAGCTATGACGTCATTTTAAGACTCAGTTAAAGTTTAGTCAACACGTGAGACGCCCTGAAACCTTATAATGATAATCAATAAGAAGTTATTTGGTTAGTTTGATGGTAAAAAATCATGAATGTAGCCTGATTGTAGCTCAATGCTGAAATCTCGTATTCTAACATATACAACAGATGTAAAGCTTCGGAGCTTCTTTGATTATCAACAGTATGTAGTGATGACAGGAAGCTGAGAGCTCACCATCACACTGAAACTGTCACAAGGCTGCAAAAGCTGCTGCAGTTTGTTTGATGTATTTTTCTGTTAATTGATAAGAGGCTCACTGGAAACAATAATTATAATTAATAATAATGATGATGACAAAAACTTGTGACAAGCTTGGCACAGAACAGCTCTTTAAAGCATCCTGCTGTAGAACTGTGTGGCTCAGTCTGCATTAGAGAACATGGTTATGAGAGCAGTGGGACTGTAAATCTTATTTAGCGCGTGTAAAGTAACGTTTCCTGTACCATCTTTCACAAAACACTTCCACGATAGAGTGAATCTGATTGTGATTGGATGATAAGTATAAACATATACCATTCCGAAACACTGTCGGTTTGTACGTGATGCATCGCCCCTGCACATTACAAATCATGTCACATGCAAGCAAGGAGACTTTATGTAGCCTAGTGCGAAAATGTTCGTAGCAGAGACTCAAGAGAAATCTGAGTTGTGGTTTTTATGAGAATTATTATTATTTTTGATGAATCACTTGGATTAATCATTAATTTTGACAGATCTATACTGTATAGTGCTGTTATACATAGCATAGCATGTATTCCAAGAGTCTAATTACCAACAAAATGACAAAATGAATTAAAGAGAGGACACGGGAGTCATAACCAATAAATTCAAGAAATACATACATAACCTTTTTTTTTTTTTTTTAGTTTGTTGTTGTTTTGTTTAGTCAAATTTAGTACGTGGAGCACCTGGAGGAAACCCACAACTACAATTACTAATTTATGATTGGTGAAACTGTTTTGTTCGTTTTTTTTTCTTATTATTTAATGTGTGGGGGAAACCAGAGCACCTGGAGAAAACCCACAAGGACATTGACTAATTTATGATTGGTGGAACTGTTTTTTTTTTTTTTTTGATCTTATTTAATTTGTGGGGGAAACCAGAGCACCTGGAGAAGAGATGTTGAGGCATTGGTGGAACTGTTTTGTTTTTGTTTGTTTTTTTCTTATTTAATTTGTGGGGGAAACCAGAGCACCTGGAGAAAACCCACAAGGACATTTACTAATGGTGCTGGAGAAAATATCCACATTCCGCTGTAGGGATGCAGAGGCATCCTGTTCTTGCTTCTTAATTTAAATATCCAGGCAGTCCAAACTTGGGGAGATGCTGTCATTACTCCTAATCACAGGGTCAGTGGATGTTGAGGCATCTTGCTCTTGCTCTTGCAATGGGGAGTCGTTGTTGTTTGTACTGGGTTGATTAAGTCGCAATCCAGTGCCCACCGCAGGCAAAATGCTCCGAGCCAAACTTGGGGAGATGCTGTCATTACTCCTAATCGCAGGGTCAGTGGATGTTGAGGCATCTTGCTCTTTCTTCAGAGTTTTATTAACCAGGCAGGCTGAACTTGGGGAGTCATTGTCCTTTGAACTAGATACAATTAAGTTTTCTAAAGGTGATTCATTCAAATATCCAGCCACCAGAGGGTCAATGCATGCCTGGCTGTCCTGCTCTAGGTTTAGAGCTTCTTTAACCCGAGACAACAAACTTGGGGAAAAGGTGATGCCCTTACCCCTAATCAAAGGGTCAGTGGATGTTGAGGCATCTTGCTCTTGATTTAGAGCTTCTTTAACCCGAGACAACAAACTTGGGGAAAAGGTGATGCCCTTACTCCTAATCACAGGGTCAGTGGATGTTGAGGCATCTTGCTCTTGCTCTTGCTCTTGCAATGGGGAGTCATTGTTGTTTGAACTGGGTTGATTAAGTCGCAATCCAGTGCCCACCGCAGGCAAAATGCTCCGAGCCAAACTTGGGGAGATGCTGTCATTACTCCTAATCGCAGGGTCAATGGATGTTGAGGCATCTTGCTCTTGCTTCAGAGTTTTATTAACCAGGCAGGCCGAACTTGGGGAGTCATTGTCCTTTGAACTAGATACAATTAAGTTTTCTAAAGGTGATTCATTCAAATATCCAGCCACCAGAGGGTCAATGCATGCCTGGCTGTCCTGCTCTAGGTTTAGAGCTTCTTTAACCCGAGACAACAAACTTGGGGAAAAGGTGATGCCCTTACCCCTAATCAAAGGTTCAGTGGATGTTGAAGCATCTTGCTCTTGATTTAGAGTTTCTTTAACCCAAGACAACAAACTTGGGGAAAAGGTGATGCCCTTACCCCTAATCAAAGGTTCAGTGGATGTTGAAGCATCTTGCTCTTGATTTAGAGCTTCTTTAACCCGAGACAACAAACTTGGGGAAAAGGTGATGCCCTTACCCCTAATCAAAGGTTCAGTGGATGTTGAAGCATCTTGCTCTTGATTTAGAGCTTCTTTAACCCGAGACAACAAACTTGGGGAAAAGGTGATGCCCTTACCCCTAATCAAAGGTTCAGTGGATGTTGAAGCATCTTGCTCTTGATTTAGAGTTTCTTTAACCCAAGACAACAAACTTGGGGAAAAGGTGATGCCCTTACTCCTAATCACAGGGTTAGTGGATGTTGAGGCATCTTGCTCTTGCTCTTGCAATGGGGAGTCATTGTTGTTTGAACTGGGTTGATTAAGTCGCAATCCAGTGCCCACCGCATGCAAAAAGCTCCGAGCCGAACTTGGGGAGATGCTGTCATTACTCCTAATCGCAGGGTCAGTGGATGTTGAGGCATCTTGCTCTTGCTCTTGCAATGGGGAGTCATTGTTGTTTAAACTGGGTTGATTAAGTCGCAATCCAGTGCCCACCGCATGCAAAATGCTCCGAGCCAGTTGTCCTAACATATTTATATGAAGATGATTTCTTATCATATCCAGCTATTGTTGAGGATTTTCAAGACTGTGCTCAAAGTAGTAGTAACTAATACTAAGATCAGTGCTGCTTGAAGTTACTTATATATGCCAAACATCAAAGGGACGTGGGAGGAGCCAGAACAGATCAAAAGAGAAGTGGGAGGGGCCATAACAGATCAAAGGGGAAGTGGAAGGAGTCAGAACAGATCAAAACATGTGGGCGGAGTCAAAACTGATCAAAGCATTCAAAGCAAACAAACAAGCTCTACGCATTTTTAAAAAAAATGCACCAGACCCCTTGAAAGATTCTCATTTCCAGCCCAGCCTCTGTGATTTAAGACAGTCCAGTCAGTGTTTTGGGGGGCTGGGCTTGTCAGAAAACATATTTTTTAATCACAGACTGTATAAACTTCCACTTGAGGCTGGCTCTAGAAGTGAGTCAGTCTCCATAAGCCCCCATGTTAAAATGTTCAACTTCACAGTTGAGACTCTCTGCATCGGCACTGGGACTTCCTGATTTATACAATTCATTCAATAAATAATTTGCTACAAATTTCAGACCATGTTTACCTGTTGTCATAACAACAATAATATTTAAGATAAAGTCAGTGTAACTAAACTGCTTCCTGCATATAGGCCGACACGTCACTGCAGGTACCTGCAACATGATCATTTAGGACGGCTGTTTCTGCACACATTTTTATCACACACCTTATTATTATTTTTATTTTTGTGGATATGAATGGAGCATTTTAATTATCAGGAGAGTCATTCATTTGACTTCAGAATGGTCCTTTGACTTTGACTTGTAATCTTTTATTCCAGCTACAAAATACTGCATGTAAGCAACACAACACATTCCTGTTCATGGTATTGACAATCCAATATTCAGTATTTTCAAGGAGTTCCAAACAGACAATCTGCAGCTTTGACAAACACGTTGAAGCATATATTTGTGCAGAACTTAAAGTAAATGGACTATATTAAATGGAAAGGTTTCAGAACTGTAATACTCATAATAATTCTGCTGAATTTGAGTATACATATTTAAGAAGAGTAATGTGTGTTTTTTCACACATGCTGCTCCACGGCTCCACCTAGTTGCTCAGTCCCAAACTACAAACTTCTGATAACTCACAGCTGAAAGAGACGCGTGAAAATGGGTTTAAAGATCCCAAACATGATCAGGACCTCTCCACTAATCTCCCACATCTAAAGATCATTAACCCAAACATCTCAAAAGACCTTCAAACAGCACTTCATGGCAACTCTCCCCTTTTCAGATAAAATAAAAGAGCTGCAGTAGATACCTGGAGGGCCTCTGTGCTGTTGTAACGCTGTATTTACATGCCAGTAAACTCAAAGCCTGCTCCAAAGGGGACGAGAGGACCCACAGCTGCTGGTTTATGGGATCAGTGTAAATTATGGTGAGGGGTAGGTTAACTGCAAGAGAGAATTATTCTGTTATATTAAGTGAGCACTTAATGTACTTAACGTACTTTATGTACAGTTATATGACGAAAATACTTTTTCAATGGATGAAGATGATGTGTGTAAGAGCGAAATGCATACATGATTGATGATAGACCGATGACATGATATAAGGGAAAATGTTTATTTTTGGTTTAATACAAATTGTGATAAGTTGATTTTTTTGGAAATATGTATAAAATAGACATTTAATGTGAATGTTACCTAAACATGTTTAATACTAGTGCTTTAATGCAGGCAAAATAACGAATAATTCATGACTGCAGTGAAAAGGTTCAAATGAGTTGATAATAAATAATAATGCGGATGAATGGAGAATGAGCAACAGTTGTCCTGCTTTGCAACCTCCAATCAGAGGGTTATCTATATATCTGCCTGCGGGGACCAAGCCGGGACCCGCTACACGAACATTACACTTAATTGATTGACATTGTCGAAGAGGTATTAATTGAGTGTGCCTGAAAGAGCACACTATATACTATTCACCACAATTATTATTATTATTATTGCTGTTATTATGAGTATTTTATATTTTTAAATGGTATTATATTATGTACAAATACTTTGTTACCTTACTTAAGTAGATTTTTTTGGGGTATCTATACTTCACTGGAGTAATTAGTTTTCAGACGACTTTTTACTTCTACTCCTTACATTTTTAAAACAACCTTGTTACTCGATTTCCGTCATTCATTCTTCACAGAGGCAACTTATGAGATTAACATAGATCGGAGGAGAACAAAAATAGTTTTGGCTGATGGCTGATTTTTATTGGCAGATTGTCACACTACAGCCAATGGCATCGTTTACAGTGTGTGCACGCCTGACCAATGACAGTGTAAAAAAGGATCTAAACACGGAGCATCGGCACTAAAGTTTAGCTGCTTAGCCAGCATGGACTCCTCGCAGAGCTATGACGTCATTTTAAGACTCAGTTAAAGTTTAGTCAACACGTGAGACGCCCTGAAACCTTATAATGATAATCAATAAGAAGTTATTTGGTTAGTTTGATGGTAGAAAATCATGAATGTAGCCTGATTGTAGCTCAATGCTGAAATCTCGTATTCTAACATATACAACAGATGTAAAGCTTCGGAGCTTCTTTGATTATCAACAGTATGTAGTGATGACAGGAAGCTGAGAGCTCACCATCACACTGAAACTGTCACAAGGCTGCAAAAGCTGCTGCTGTTTGTTTGATGTATTTTTCTGTTAATTGATAAGAGGCTCACTGGAAACAATAATTATAATTAATAATAATGATGATGACAAAAACTTGTGACAAGCTTGGCACAGAACAGCTCTTTAAAGCATCCTGCTGTAGAACTGTGTGGCTCAGTCTGCATTAGAGAACATGGTTATGAGAGCAGTGGGACTGTAAATCTTATTTAGCGCGTGTAAAGTAACGTTTCCTGTACCATCTTTCACAAAACACTTCCACGATAGAGTGAATCTGATTGTGATTGGATGATAAGTATAAACATATACCATTCCGAAACACTGTCGGTTTGTACGTGATGCATCGCCCCTGCACATTACAAATCATGTCACATGCAAGCAAGGAGACTTTATGTAGCCTAGTGCGAAAATGTTCGTAGCAGAGACTCAAGAGAAATCTGAGTTGTGGTTTTTATGAGAATTATTATTATTTTTGATGAATCACTTGGATTAATCATTAATTTTGACAGATCTATACTGTATAGTGCTGTTATACATAGCAAAGCATGTATTCCAAGAGTCTAATTACCAACAAAATGACAAAATGAATTAAAGAGAGGACACGGGAGTCATAACCAATAAATTCAAGAAATACATACATAACCTTTTTTTTTTTTTTTAGTTTGTTGTTGTTTTGTTTAGTCAAATTTAGTACGTGGAGCACCTGGAGGAAACCCACAACTACAATTACTAATTTATGATTGGTGAAACTGTTTTGTTCGTTTTTTTTTCTTATTATTTAATGTGTGGGGGAAACCAGAGCACCTGGAGAAAACCCACAAGGACATTTACTAATTTATGATTGGTGGAACTGTTTTTTTTTTTTTTTAGATCTTATTTAATTTGTGGGGGAAACCAGAGCACCTGGAGAAAACCCACAAGGACATTTACTAATGGTGCTGGAGAAAATATCCACATTCCGCTGTAGGGATGCAGAGGCATCCTGTTCTTGCTTCTTAATTTAAATATCCAGGCAGTCCAAACTTGGGGAGATGCTGTCATTACTCCTAATCGCAGGGTCAGTGGATGTTGAGGCATCTTGCTCTTGCTTCAGAGTTTTATTAACCAGGCAGGCCGAACTTGGGGAGTCATTGTCCTTTGAACTAGATACAATTAAGTTTTCTAAAGGTGATTCATTCAAATATCCAGCCACCGGAGGGTCAATGCATGCCTGGCTGTCCTGCTCTAGGTTTAGAGCTTCTTTAACCCGAGACAACAAACTTGGGGAAAAGGTGATGCCCTTACCCCTAATCAAAGGTTCAGTGGATGTTGAAGCATCTTGCTCTTGATTTAGAGCTTCTTTAACCCGAGACAACAAACTTGGGGAAAAGGTGATGCCCTTACCCCTAATCAAAGGTTCAGTGGATGTTGAAGCATCTTGCTCTTGATTTAGAGTTTCTTTAACCCAAGACAACAAACTTGGGGAAAAGGTGATGCCCTTACTCCTAATCACAGGGTTAGTGGATGTTGAGGCATCTTGCTCTTGCAATGGGGAGTCATTGTTGTTTGAACTGGGTTGATTAAGTCGCAATCCAGTGCCCACCGCATGCAAAAAGCTCCGAGCCGAACTTGGGGAGATGCTGTTATTACTCCTAATCGCAGGGTCAGTGGATGTTGAGGCATCTTGCTCTTGCTCTTGCAATGGGGAGTCATTGTTGTTTAAACTGGGTTGATTAAGTCGCAATCCAGTGCCCACCGCATGCAAAATGCTCCGAGCCAGTTGTCCTAACATATTTATATGAAGATGATTTCTTCAAATATCCAGCTATTGTTGAGGATTTTCAAGACTGTGCTCAAAGTAGTAGTAACTAATACTAAGATCAGTGCTGCTTGAAGTTACTTATATATGCCAAACATCAAAGGGACGTGGGAGGAGCCAGAACAGATCAAAGGAGAAGTGGGAGGGACCAGAACAGATCAAAGGGGAAGTGGGAGGAGTCATCACAGATCAAATGGTCAGTGGGAGGAGTCAAAACTGATCAAAGCATGTGGGCGGAGTCAAAACTGATCAAAGCATTCAAAGCAAACAAACAAGCTCTACGCATTTTTTAAAAAAATGCACCAGACCCCTTGAAAGATTCTCATTTCCAGCCCAGCCTCTGTGATTTAAGACAGTCCAGTCAGTGTTTTGGGGGGCTGGGCTTGTCAGAAAACATATTTTTTAATCACAGACTGTATAAACCTACACTTGAGGCTGGCTCTAGAAGTGAGTCAGTCTCCATAAGCCCCCATGTTAAAATGTTCAACTTCACAGTTGAGACTCTCTGCATCAGGACTGGGACTTCCTGATTTATACAATTCATTCAATAAATAATTTGCTACAAATTTCAGACCATGTTTACCTGTTGTCATAACAACAATAATATTTAAGATAAAGTCGGTGTAACTAAACTGCTTCCTGCATATAGGCCGACACGTCACTGCAGGTACCTGCAACATGATCATTTAGGACGGCTGTTTCTGCACACTTTTATCACACACCTTATTATTATTTCCATTTTTGTGGATATGAATGAAGCGCTTTAATTATCAGGAGAGTCATTCATTTGACTTCAGAATGATACTTTGACTTGTAATCTTTTATTCCAGCTACAAAATACTGCATGTAAGCAACACAACACATTCCTGTTCATGGTATTGACAATCCAATATTCAGTATTTTCAAGGAGTTCCAAACAGACAATCTGCAGCTTTGACAAACATGTTGAAGCATATATTTGTGCAGAACTTAAAGTAAATGTACTATATTAAATGGAAAGGTTTCAGAACTGTAATACTCATAATAATTCTGCTGAATTTGAGTATACATATTTAGGAAGAGTAATGTGTATTTTTTCACACATGCTGCTCCACGGCTCCACCTAGTTGCTCAGTCCCAAACTACAAACTTCTGATAACTCAAACAGCTGAAAGAGACGCGTGAAAATGGGTTTAAAGATCCCAAACATGATCAGGACCTCTCCACTAATCTCCCACATCTAAAGATCATTAACCCAAACATCTCAAAAGACCTTCAAACAGCACTTCATGGCAACTCTCCCCTTTTCAGATAAAATAAAAGAGCTGCAGTAGATACCTGGAGGGCCTCTGTGCTGTTGTAACGCTGTATTTAGATGCCAGTAAACTCAAAGCCTGCTCCAAAGGGGACGAGAGGACCCACAGCTGCTGGTTTATGGGATCAGTGTAAATTATGGTGAGGGGTAGGTTAACTGCAAGAGAGAATTATTCTGTTATATTAAGTGAGCACTTAATGTACTTAACGTACTTTATGTACAGTTATATGACGAAAATACTTTTTCAATGGATGAAGATGATGTGTGTAAGAGCGAAATGCATACATGATTGATGATAGACCGATGACATGATATAAGGGAAAATGTTTATTTTTGGTTTAATACAAATTGTGATAAGTTGATTTTTTTGGAAATATGTATAAAATAGACATTTAATGTGAATGTTACCTAAACATGTTTAATACTAGTGCTTTAATGCAGACAAAATAACAAATAATTCATGACTGCAGTGAAAAGGTTCAAATGAGTTGATAATAAATAATAATGCGGATGAATGGAGAATGAGCAACAGTTGTCCTGCTTTGCAACCTCCAATCAGAGGGTTATCTATATATCTGCCTGCTGGGACCAAGCCGGGACCCGCTACACGAACATTACACTTAATTGATTGACATTGTCGAAGAGGTATTAATTGAGTGTGCCTGAAAGAGCACACTATATACTATTCACCACAATTATTATTATTATTATTGCTGTTATTATGAGTATTTTATATTTTTAAATGGTATTATATTATGTACAAATACTTTGTTACCTTACTTAAGTAGATTTTTTTGGGGTATCTATACTTCACTGGAGTAATTAGTTTTCAGCCGACTTTTTACTTCTACTCCTTACATTTTTAAAACAACCTTGTTACTCGATTTCCGTCATTCAGTCTTCACAGAGGCAACTTATGAGATTAACATAGATCGGAGGAGAACAAAAATAGTTTTGGCTGATGGCTGATTTTTATTGGCAGATTGTCACACTACAGCCAATGGCATCGTTTACAGTGTGTGCACGCCTGACCAATGACAGTGTAAAAAAAGATCTAAACACGGAGCATCGGCACTAAAGTTTAGCTGCTTAGCCAGCATGGACTCCTCGCAGAGCTATGACGTCATTTTAAGACTCAGTTAAAGTTTAGTCAACACGTGAGACGCCCTGAAACCTTATAATGATAATCAATAAGAAGTTATTTGGTTAGTTTGATGGTAAAAAATCATGAATGTAGCCTGATTGTAGCACAATGCTGAAATCTCGTATTCTAACATATACAACAGATGTAAAGCTTCGGAGCTTCTTTGATTATCAACAGTATGTAGTGATGACAGGAAGCTGAGAGCTCACCATCACACTGAAACTGTCACAAGGCTGCAAAAGCTGCTGCTGTTTGTTTGATGTATTTTTCTGTTAATTGATAAGAGGCTCACTGGAAACAATAATTATAATTAATAATAATGATGATGACAAAAACTTGTGACAAGCTTGGCACAGAACAGCTCTTTAAAGCATCCTGCTGTAGAACTGTGTGGCTCAGTCTGCATTAGAGAACATAGTTATGAGAGCAGTGGGACTGTAAATCTTATTTAGCGCGTGTAAAGTAACGTTTCCTGTACCATCTTTCACAAAACACTTCCACGATAGAGTGAATCTGATTGTGATTGGATGATAAGTATAAACATATACCATTCCGAAACACTGTCGGTTTGTACGTGATGCATCGCCCCTGCACATTACAAATCATGTCACATGCAAGCAAGGAGACTTTATGTAGCCTAGTGCGAAAATGTTCGTAGCAGAGACTCAAGAGAAATCTGAGTTGTGGTTTTTTATGAGAATTATTATTATTTTTGATGAATCACTTGGATTAATCATTAATTTTGACAGATCTATACTGTATAGTGCTGTTATACATAGCATAGCATGTATTCCAAGAGTCTAATTACCAACAAAATGACAAAATGAATTAAAGAGAGGACACGGGAGTCATAACCAATAAATTCAAGAAATACATACATAACCTTTTTTTTTTTTTTTTAGTTTGTTGTTGTTTTGTTTAGTCAAATTTAGTACGTGGAGCACCTGGAGGAAACCCACAACTACAATTACTAATTTATGATTGGTGAAACTGTTTTGTTCGTTTTTTTTTCTTATTATTTAATGTGTGGGGGAAACCAGAGCACCTGGAGAAAACCCACAAGGACATTTACTAATTTATGATTGGTGGAACTGGTTTTTTTTTTAGATCTTATTTAATTTGTGGGGGAAACCAGAGCACCTGGAGAAGAGATGTTGAGGCATTGGTGGAACTGTTTTGTTTTTGTTTGTTTTTTTCTTATTTAATTTGTGGGGGAAACCAGAGCACCTGGAGAAAACCCACAAGGACATTTACTAATGGTGCTGGAGAAAATATCCACATTCCGCTGTAGGGATGCAGAGGCATCCTGTTCTTGCTTCTTAATTTCAATATCCAGGCAGTCCAAACTTGGGGAGATGATGCCATTACTTCTAATCACAGCGTCAGTGGATGTTGAAGCATCTTGCTCTTGCTTCAGAGTTTCGTTAACCAGAGAGTCCAAACTTGGGGAGATGCTGTCATTACTCCTAATCGCAGGGACAATTCATGCCTGGCCGTCCTGCTCTTGCTTCAGAGTTTCGTTAACCAGAGAGTCCAAACTTGGGGAGATGCTGTCATTACTCCTAATCGCAGGGTCAGTGGATGTTGAGGCATTGGTGGAACTGTTTTGTTTTTGGTTTTTTTTTCTTATTTAATTTGTGGGGGAAACCAGAGCACCGGGAGAAAACCCACAAGGACATTTACTAATTTATGATTGGTGGAACTGTTTTTTTTTTTTTTTTTAGATCTTATTTAATTTGTGGGGGAAACCAGAGCACCTGGAGGAAACCCACAAAAAAAATCCTTATGGTCACATGACATCAACCTTTCTTCTTCTTGGAAAAAACTAGGTCCTGTGTAAACTAGATATGTGATGTCTGATCCAGTAATAACCAGCAACAATAAACATGAACAATAAACATCTTAGAGAGCACCTTTTCATTCTTGCTATGGTTCTGTAAATGTGCGTTCCAATCCATGCTGTGATGTCGTATAAGCAATTTCCAATTCTTGCTATGGTGCTGGAGAAAATATCCACATTCCACTGTAGGGATACAGAGGCATCCTGCTCTTGCTTCTGAGTTTCAATATCCAGGCAGTCCAAACTTGGGGAGATGATGCCATTACTCCTAACCACAGGGTAAGTGGATGTTGAGGCATCTTGCTCTTGCTTTAGCATTTCTTTAACCCGAGAGTACAAACTTGGGGAAAAGATGATGCCCTTACTCCTAATCACAGGGTCAGTGGATGTTGAGGCATCTTGCTCTTGCTTTAGAGTTTTATTAACCAGGCTGTTCAAACTTGGGGAGTCATTGTCCTTTGAACTGGGTTGATTAAGTTCCAATCTAGGCATGATGTTGTCACTTGTTTTTTTGGCCACCGAATAGAAATATCCAGCCACCGCAGAGGCAATGCCTGCCTGGTTATCCGTCTCTTGCTGCGGAAATATATTAACCCGGCAGTCCAAACTTGGGGAGATGCTGTCATTACTTCTAATCGCAGGGTCAGTGGATGTTGAGGCATCCTGCTCTTGCTTTAGAGTTTCTTTAATCCGAGAGCACAAACTTGGGGAAAGGGTGATGCCCGTACTCTTAATCACAGGGTTAGTGGATGTTGAGGTATCTTGCACTTGCTTCAGAGTTTCTTTAACCACCCAGTCCAAACTTTTGGAGTCATTGTCGTTTGAACTGGGTTGATCAAGTTCCAATCTAGACATGATGATGTCACTTGTTTTTTTGGCCACCGAATAGAAATATCCAGCCACCGCAGAGGCAATGCCTGCCTGGTTATCCGGCTCTTGCTGCGGAAACATATTAACCTGGCAGTCCAAACTTGGGGAGATGCTGTCATTACTCCTGATCGCAGGGTCAGTGGATGTTGAAGCATCTTGCTCTTGCTTCAGAGTTTTATTAACCAGGCAGTCCAAACTTGGGGAGTCATTGTCCTTTGAACTGGGTTGATTAAGTTCCAATCTAGACATGATGTTGTAAGCTGTTTTTTGGTCCACCCTAGGCAAAACAGATGGACCCAGATTTGATATTGGCCTTTTTTCAGATAGAAGTAAGTTTTCTAAAGGTGATTTCTTTAAATATCCAGCCACCGCAGAGTCAATGCATGCCTGGCCGTCCTGCTCTTGCTTTAGAGTTTCTTTATCCCGAGAGTCCAAACCTGGGGAAAAGGTGATGCCCTTACTCCTAACCACAGGGTTAGTGGATGTTGAGGCATCTTGCTCTTGCTTTAGAGTTTCTTTAATCCGAGAGCATAAACTTGGGGAAAGGGTGATGCCTGTTCTCTTAATCACAGGGTTAGTGGATGTTGAGGTGTCTTGCACTTGCTTCAGAGTTTCTTTAACCACCCAGTCCAAACTTGGGGAGTCATTGTCATTTGAACTGGGTTGATTAAGTTCCAATCTAGACATGATGTTGTAAATTGTTTTTTTGTCCACCCAAGGCAAAACAAATAGACCCTGATTTGATATTGGCCTTTCTTTAGATAGAGGGAAGTTATCTAAAGGTGATTTCATCAAATCTTCAGCCACCGTAGAGTCAATGCATGCCTGGCTGTCCTGCTCTTGCTTTAGAGTTTCTTTATCCCAAGAGTCCAAACCTGGGGAAAAGGTGATGCCCTTAATCCTAATCACAGGGTCAGTGGATGTTGAGGCATCTTGCTCTTGCTTTAGAGTTTTGTTAACCAGGCTGTCCAAACTTGGGGAGATGCTGTCATTACTCCTAATCACAGGGTCAGTGGATGTTGAGGCATCTTGCTCTTGCTTCAGAGTTTCTTTAACCAGGCAGTCCAAACTTGGGGAGTCATTGTTGTTTGAACTGGGTTGATTAAGTCGCAATCCAGTGCCCACTGCATGCAAAATTCTCCGAGCCAGTTGTCCTAACATATTTATATGAAGATGATTTCTTCAAATATTCAGCTATTGTTGAGGATTTTCAAGACTGTGCTCAAAGTAGTAGTAACTAATACTAAGATCAGTGCTGCTTGAAGTTACTTATATATGCCAAACATCAAAGGGACGTGGGAGGAGCCAGAACAGATCAAAGGAGAAGTGGGAGGGGCCAGAACAGATCAAATGGCCAGTGGGAGGAGTCAGAACAGATCATAGCATGTGGGCGGAGTCAAAACTGATCAAAGCATTCAAAGCAAACAAACAAGCTCTATGCATTTTTTTAAAAATGCACCAGACCCCTTGAAAGATTCTCATTTCCAGCCCAGCCTCTGTGATTTAAGACAGTCCAGTCAGTGTTTTGGGGGGCTGGGCTTGTCAGAAAACATATTTTTTAATCACAGACTGTATAAACTTCCACTTGAGGCTGGCTCTAGAAGTGAGTCAGTCTCCATAAGCCCCCATGTTAAAATGTTCAACTTCACAGTTGAGACTCTCTGCATCAGCACTGGGACTTCCTGATTTATACAATTCATTCAATAAATAATTTGCTACAAATTTCAGACCATGTTTACCTGTTGTCATAACAACAATAATATTTAAGATAAGGTCAGTGTAACTAAACTGCTTCCTGCATATAGGCCGACACGTCACTGCAGGTACCTGCAACATGATCATTTAGGACGGCTGTTTCTGCACACATTTTTATCACACACCTTATTATTATTTCCATTTTTGTGGATATGAATGAAGCATTTTAATTATCAGGAGAGTCATTCATTTGACTTCAGAATGGTCCTTTGACTTTGACTTGTAATCTTTTATTCCAGCTACAAAATACTGCATGTAAGCAACACAACACATTCCTGTTCATGGTATTGACAATATAATATTCAGTATTTTCAAGGAGTTCCAAACAGACAATCTGCAGCTTTGACAAACATGTTGAAGCATATATTTGCGCAGAACTTAAAGTAAATGTACTATATTAAATGGAAAGGTTTCAGAACTGTAATACTCATAATAATTCTGCTGAATTTGAGTATACATATTTAAGAAGAGTAATGTGTGTTTTTTCACACATGCTGCTCCACGGCTCCACCTAGTTGCTCAGTCCCAAACTACAAACTTCTGATAACTCAAACAGCTGAAAGAGACGCGTGAAAATGGGTTTAAAGATCCCAAACATGATCAGGACCTCTCCACTAATCTCCCACATCTAAAGATCATTAACCCAAACATCTCAAAAGACCTTCAAACAGCACTTCATGGCAACTCTCCCCTTTTCAGATAAAATAAAAGAGCTGCAGTAGATACCTGGAGGGCCTCTGTGCTGTTGTAACGCTGTATTAACATGCCAGTAAACTCAAAGCCTGCTCCAAAGGGGACGAGAGGACCCACAGCTGCTGGTTTATGGGATCAGTGTAAATTATGGTGAGGGGTATAGACCCCTATGGAGACTTTTTTAACAGAAAGGCATGAAGGGTAACGCAGACGGGAGGGAGGAAAGGGTTTTAGCAAAGATTTAGCAAATCCAGATTAAAGTTTTTGTATATATGTATCTGAATACAGATTTTAAAAGTTGTTCATGTATCAGAGAATAATTACTGTATTGGTTTCAAGTCCCTTAAATCTGAATAGATAGATAATGCATGGTTCCTGCACATTAACCATTAAATTCAAGGACTTTTCAGGTCCAATTCTCTCACATTCAAGGACCTAATACGGCAGGTAACTAGCAGAACGAAGACAATTTACTTTATTTATTTATAAAATATTTTTAGTTTTGTTAGTTCTAGTTTTAATCTTTAGTTTTGTGCAAGTCTCTTGCACAAAATCTATAAACTTTCAATGACATGTCTATATTTTCCAAAACGCTTAAGGCCTTGTTTTTTTCATTTCATTTCAAGGACCCATGGGAACCATAAAAATTATTTATTCTTAAGCATCTCACAGTAGAAATCAAGTCGTACTTCCACCTAATTTTTCATAACGAAGAGCTCAGAGCCAAAGTCAAGTTATCAGATTTTACAAAACTAAATTTGATCAAACTTGAATCAGCTGATGTTTTTATTATTATTCCATTATGATACGACTGTTACTTTCTTTTATCATCTTAACTACCCAGCTTTTATTGTTGTGTTACTAAACTTTTAACATGTTCTGTCCTCCGTCTTCATATTTATCTCATCCTTCGATAATATTTGTTACTGACTAAGAATAGGGCACAGTAGATTAAATAGCACACTCAACATAATAGGGAAACATCCAACTGGTCTATGTAGATGTGGGGAGAGAGAGACAGTGGGCCATGTGATGGTTTAATGTCATGGATATGAAAGGGAAGAGATGATGGCAGGGTTGCTGAGGACAGGAGCAGTGGATAAAAGTTTCAAAAGTATAATAGAATGTGGGAAATGTAGAGAAGGGAGGAAAATCATAATGAGATATCTTGTTTTAACTGGGTTAATAAAAAGAATTTAAAAAAAGGAAAAGAAAATTAAGTAGTAAAGAAGTGAAGTCCAGACGAAGAAAAAGAAGATGGTAATGCGCCGTCCAGCCCTGCAGGGGGCGGTGGCGCACCTCACACGTTCTGTCGTCATCACGTCAAAGGCGTCAGAGAGGAAGCCGGTGAAACGTCTCGCGCCGCCTCGCCTGGATGTAACGGCTGCAGCGCGCGGGGCTGACACACAGGTATAAATACCGCACGAACACAAACATCGGCACGTAACGGCTAGTCCACGACGCGTTTGAACCGGTCACACTATGAGCGGGATACCGGGGACCGCTGTGGTCCAGGTCACCAACCTGTCCTCGGCCGTGAGCAGCGAGCAGATGCGCACTCTGTTCGGTTTCCTGGGAGACATCGAGGAGCTGCGGCTCTACCCGCCCGAGTAAGAGCGACACACACCCGGCCACAGCTAGCTAGGAGACACCGCGGATGTGCGGCCTTTAAAAAAAACATGAAGACGGTTTGTTGTAAACAAACTAACCCGCCCTTTTCTTTCCTTTTTTTTATCCCTTTCACAGCAATGCCCCTTTGTCTTTCTCGTCCAAAGTGTGTTATATAAAGTACCGAGACCCCTCCAGTGTTGGTGTGGCGCAACATCTCACCAATACTGTGTTTGTTGACAGAGCTTTGATAGTAGTGCCATGTGCAGAAGGTGAGTGCAGCCTGTTTCATTCATAGAAATAACTTAAAAAATCACCTCCTGTCTTCTGTGAATACAAACCGCTTCAATTCTGGGTAGGGATGTAACGATACACTCACCTCACGACTCGATACGGTTCACGGTTTTTTTGTTCACGATACGATTTAAAATCAAAATGAGCTACAGACAAATAATGACCAAATAAAATTACGTTTTCATTTGTAGGAAAAAAAATTGTAGGTGCTTTCTTTACAGAAGAAAAAAGTGCAACTTATGTGGTCATCTTTACGGAAGCCCTCAAGGGTCATCAGTCCCACCAGGATTTCGCTTTTAAAAATAGTTGCGGCCTAAAATGCCTGATGTTGCATTAGGTCTTAAAAAATAAAAATGCGCTGAAAGTTGCGGTGCTTTTTACATTTATGTTGCGTTGAGGAAGTGAAAGTTGCGATAAGTTGTCGATTTGACAGTTGCCCCTAGAGAGGGCACAGCGGGCACTAAGTCCAGGGCCCCGGGAAGCGGCGAGGTCTGGGCGGGAGGGCGCTGTAAAGCTAAC
Organism: Collichthys lucidus; assembly: GCA_004119915.2. Taxonomy (NCBI): domain Eukaryota; kingdom Metazoa; phylum Chordata; class Actinopteri; family Sciaenidae; genus Collichthys; species Collichthys lucidus. Next base: position 27,594,780 of record CM014093.1, read on the forward strand.
CCTAACCCTTTCCAAGCCGACCCACAGCCGTGGAGGAAATGCACCTGTCGGACGGGGACCGATGATTGGTCAAAGTTGCGGAAAAATCATGGTGATTGGTTGAAATTGCAACAGCGCCCTGAATTCATGGAGATTCACTGACGTTGCGTTGAAGTTGCAAATTGCAACATGCGAATTCCTGGAGGGTCTGCTGTCATACATGCATACATTTTAGTCCTCCTGTTTTTCCGTGATAACGAGATAATTATTTTGAGATCTGGAGAAAACAAAACCCTATTCTAGTGTATTAAATCACTGCAGGAAACATTTAGTGTAGCAATGTCAGAGGAGTAGGAGACACCTTTAGTGTATTTTGTATTTGTTTTGTCTCAAAAAGTTTCAAACAGTTACTAAGTTTGAAATACAGAATCAGTTTTGATTTTTAGGGTATTTATGACGACATCAGGCTCAGTTAGATTGCGCCTCCGGTAAAGCTGCAGCCTTGCTAGCCTATTGTTTTGTTTTCTCGAGATCTCGAATTAATTATCTCATTATCACAGGAAAACGGGTGGAAAAAAATTTATGTATTACTCTATAGGGCTTCCGTATAAAACAACAAAATGCATGTTTCTAAAGAAACAATCTCACAAGTAAACTGGTGTAATGTGCAGTTTTCGCTCACGTTAATTTGGCGGCTGATATGCTGCTGCATGTTGCTCGTGTTGCCGCTATATGTCAGCAGTCTCTTGCAATATTTACATGCTGTTTCTGGTTTTGTCCGTCCATTTCTCATCATTTCAAACTGCTCGGTGCATCCTCTGTTTTCTACCGTCGCCATGTGTTCTTCTCGCCCTCTGCTCCGTACCTACACAGTGACGTAAAGTCACGTGACCTGACGTTGAACAAATGAATCACGTTAAGATAACGTAAGAAAAAGAACATATCCTACTTCTCTCGTATTCGCGAAGAATCGCAATTAATTTTTTTGAATCGTCAAGCCTTTGTACCGATTTTTAAATCGTGTCACGATGCATCGTTACATCCCTAATTCTTTTTTCTTTTTTTTTATTATTATTTATTTAATTATTCACATGGCACTGTAGCCACACAGGTGACTGGTTGTATCACCTCACTAAGTTAATTTCTTATAGGTTTCTGTTTGGTGTCACAAGGTGTTTTTTTTAGGTCACTGTAAAAAAAAACACAAAAAAAATGGTTTCTCTGGAACAAGGTTTCCATTACAAATCTGTCATTGATGCTACTTGTTTCATGGAGGGAAAAAAAAAACTAACTTTCTCTCTCTTTTCATTTTTTGGTGCTCCTTTTTTTTTTCCCCTTTAAAAAAAAAAAATACCCCCCCCCCCTAACCCTACACCACTGTTGTTGATATCACCTCTAACTTGATGCTTTTTCTGTCCAACGTGACTTGGTGCTGGATTGGCTACTGAGTTTATTAATTTGGTTTTGTATGTTTTTTCTGTGTGATTATGTGTGCATATCAGATGACTAGACTGGCCCAGCTGTTACACTACACTAGCCTGAGTCAGGCATTGTTTTCCAAGCCACTATCCCCGATCGGGCCAACGCAGCCTTCAAGGGGGGAATGTGACCAGGAGAATAGCCCGCTGAGCCTTCCAAGATGGACACCTTGTCTCTTTTTATTTATTTTTCTTTTTCTTTTTGGTTTGTTTCCTTTCATACTTTCCCATGTTGTCCACTTTCTACTGTCTTCTATCTAGAAAAAAAAAAACTACAGTATTGCTTAATCTCTAGCGTTGTGTTTTTATATTTGTTATTTTGGTTTGTTGTTTTGATTATTGTCCAATCCCCCACCCCCCTCTCTCTCTTCTGCTACAGCTGCAGCTTGTGTGTGATTGAATTCTGTCCAGGTTGCTACGGCATACCGGTGGGATGTGTATCACACATGGGATGCTAGGAGGATCACTAACACTTTACTCTCTTGTCACCTACTCCTGTTGACATAGCGAGGGGGCTAGACGTATCTCAAAGTGAGACCCAGTAATGAAAACTTTCACCGCACTTGAACTTAGACTCTTTTACACGTAGGAGTTTTCCCTCACATTACAACATGACAGCTCTGACATGGATGTTTTTTAAGATTTTTAATAATAGCACAGGCACACTTCAGTCTTCTGTTTAACTTCGTGACACATCCATTAATGCTTTGCGTCGCTACTTGTTGTTGAAACACATTTCCTAGCACTAGAAGAGTTCTTCGTGTTAGACAAATGGTAATTCATGCACAGTTCCTGCAGCTATCATGAATTTCTTCAGATTTTTAATCCAGAGTGGAATTCCTCATTGGTTTGTTTTTTTTTTTTTTTTTATAGCTAAGTCTTGGTTAACATTTCCTACAGTTCTTAAAATTGTTGTTCTTTTCTGTATCTGATGTCCTGTGTGCTATTAGTGATGCAGCCATTGGGGTTGTCTTGTGTTGCACACCTTTCCAACACTGCGAAACGATCGCCCCTTCCCCCCCACGGAAAAGCGCCCATGCTTGATATCGTATGGTTCATGACCAATATGTTTCCAGTACAGGTGACCCATGCATCAAAGTGTTGACTCATTCTCTGCATTGTTTCTTTTTCTTTTCTTTTCTTTTTTTTTTTGAGCTATGAAAAGAGACCAAAGAGACAGTCCTCTTTTTGTTTGTGAAAAAAAATAAAGAAAAACAATTTAAGATTTTCTTCATTGAAAATAATAATTCAGATTTGATTTTTAATGAAAGCAAAGTAAGGATGCACGGTCTCCAGTTTACCATGAGTAGACAGTAGAGCACTTGTAGGCTGTATGGGGAAGTGTATGCTCTCTTTCTCTCTAGAATACAGTGGGCTAATTGTGCAGACATAGAGGAGACAGAGAGAAGAGTCCCTCTATTTCCTTCACTAATATCCGCTTCTGTCCTGCAGGGAAAATCCCAGAGGAGGCCAAGGCCTTGTCTCTTTTGGCACCCGCCACCCCAGTGCCCAGTCTGATTCCTGGTGGGGGGCTGCTACCAATTCCAACCCCAGCCCCGCTTCAGAATGTGAGTCGGCATCTTTTTTTTTGTCCTCTCTGTTTGTCTGTCTCTGACCGTGTGTTTTTTTTTTTTGTTTCATTTCGCTCGTGCAGCTGAACCTTCCCGTAGTGAATCGGATGTCAGCTGGTCTGGACGCCACAGCGTCGGTGTCGCAGCCTCCCCTCATGGGAAATGTGGATCCCTCAAAAATTGATGAGATCCGGAGGACCGTCTACGTCGGCAACCTGAACTCACAGGTAACCTCAAACGTCAAATCTGTGTTCGCACCTATCCGGCTGAGTACGTACAGCAGCACTCAAAAATAATGAAAGATTTTGATGGTGAGATTATCTAATGCTTTAATGTATACGCTACAGATGTGCGAAATCACTCCAGCTTTTATGTTTTTGTTTTGATATTTTTGCATGTTACGACCCAGCTCCTATAGGTAAAAGGAAGTAACCTTTAATTATATATAATAGTAAAAATTATAGCCAGAAATTTGGATTTAAAATACAAGAAAAGTTGAGGCAAGTAGATGCTGTTCAAACCAACTGAACAAATATAACTCAGTCAGTCTAAGCAGAGGAATTCATCTAATAACAAAAAACAGAGTGAGTGTCGTTCTTCTGACAAAAATATCTGTGTGTCCCGAATACGCAGCGGGTCAGTCAATTCATGATTATAATACAAAGGCAAGCTCAACACAAACCGAAGACTGTCGGGCCGCTCTGACCTAAATAACATCACTCTGAATGGATGGATTGGTGGGTCAGACCTCGTGCCTCTCCGATCGTGACCCTCAGGTCTCTAGAGAGGGACGGCGGAGGTGGCCACGCCTCGCAACAAACACTACAAGCCGACGTTTATCATAGGCGTGCCGGCGGAGGCGTAACATCGCGGGCTCGGGAACATCTCTTATGCATGACGATTACAAGCTACTTTGTTGATTGTAATCGTCAGAAACGCTCGTTGCAGTTGAGCCTTCATGATGATTTTAAACCACAGTTAATGATGATATCAGCTGTGGCTTTTCAGACACACACATGCTTGTTGTTCATTATTAGATCGGATCGGTCTGTTGGGTTTGTTGACGAAAAATTTATATCATCACCAGATTTACCCTTTTAAGTAGCAACCATCTTCATTATTTACCAGCAATCATTTCTCTCATTAATATTTCAGTGCAGTGCCATATTTCTGTCCATTACTCAGGACACATCCGAGCAAATTACAGTCTCTTCTAATCACGCTCAGAGAGATAAATGAACCCTACAAGTGCGATGACTTGTTTTCAGTCATTTGTATGGATTTTATTCTCACGCGACCATTCAGGACGTATCAGATCACTAAAATATGTCAAAGGATCCGAGCTTTCCGTTCTGTAGCTGCGTTGGGTTGTCGTTGAGTTGATCTCTCCGTCTGCAGACCACCACTGCAGAGCAGCTGCTGGAGTTCTTCAAGCAGGTGGGAGAGGTGAAGTTTGTGCGAATGGCCGGCGACGAGACTCAGCCGACACGTTTCGCCTTCGTAGAGTTCGTCGAGCAGGAGTCCGTCGCCAGAGCGCTGACCTTCAATGGAGTCATGTTCGGAGACAGACCCCTCAAGTACGTATTAAAAGAGCTCTACGGTGAAGGGACTCACTTTAAAAATATTCTTTCTTTGCACATATTCTGAGCACATATTTACCTTTTATGTTTTTTCAGGGTTAATCATTCCAACAACGCCATAGTAAAACCCCCAGAGATGACGCCACAGGCCGCTGCTAAGGAGCTAGAAAGTGTGATGAAGAGGGTGAGGGAAGCCCAGTCCACCATTGCTGCTGCTATAGAGCCAGGTTAGACATTTTAATGTGCTGCATGCGATCCAGGTTTTAGTAATAAAGTGTCGTTCTGATGATGAGACGGCTGCTCTTCTTCCTCCAGCGGACATAAAGAAGCGCTCCTCTAGTCGATCCAGAAGAGGACGTAGAGTGTCCCGCTCGAGGTCACGGTCCCGTTCGCACTCGAGGACGCGCAGGAAAAGGTCGCGTTCGAAACACAGGTGCCCTGCTAAAACCCTCACCTGTTTCATGCCCTGATCACATTAATCACAACAGTGTCCAGTCACAGTGACGAGAGTTTTTGTTTTCTTCCTCCCTCCTGTCGGAGCAGACCGCCACAGAGGTTGTGGCCGAGGGGCGACTCCCACAGTTCCAGAGGCGGTCACAAGAGGCGCTCTCGCTCCAGAGACAGGAGACACAGTCGAAGTCGCTCAAGGTGTGTCGGGAACAGAAACATGTATGAGCTCTTTTACTTTGAAACTCTAAATAATGTTCAGGCTCCCAAACTCACCTGCTGCTGTGCTTTAATTTAAGATATTACAGTTCTTAAATAATTTTTTAACCGTAGAGGTAACCAGGTACCTCATAAGTCTACTTAGGCTCCTGTTGTTCTGCAGTTGGCATCACAGGGAAGAAATCAGGTTATTTTGTTATGATCTGATTTTTTTTTTTTAATGCTTCTAGTTTATATTGGATGCTATGTGCTATAATACAGTAAATATGTTGTAATCAGGGGCCACAAGAGGAGGAGTAAGGATCGGTCCAGGAGCCCTCGGAGGAAAGCCAGATCACCCTCACCGAAAAGGTAAATCCATGCCAGCTCATCCCGCCAAACTGCTCTGAGATGCCAAGAAGTGTGCGCACACTATCGGTGAATCTGAGTCTAAAAGATTGGTTTCTTTCTGTCGATTCTTTCAGAGGCAAAAAAGACAAGAAGAGGGATCGGAGCAGGGACAGAAAAGACCGCTCCACATCCAGAAAAAGAAGCCGCAAGGACGAGGACAGGATAAAGAGCAAGGCGAAGCCAGTGAAGGTGAATGAACCCGTACACTTCCTCACCGCGCAGATATGCGCCACACCAGAATCTGCTGATCGGTTTCTCCCGGTCGAGCAGGCGGATAAAACCGCAGCACTACTGATAATTTAACGAGCCGAGCTTTGTCAGGCAGCGAGGAGAAGAATGAAAAGGAGATGAGCATAAGGAGCTCTGCTCCAGCAGTTTGTCCCTGTGCTGTAATAGGGTAAAGACATTGTCAGTGACGTTGTTTTCCTCCTCCAGCTCTCTACGGCTGGCAGATTTGCTCGATGAACACCTGCCAGCTGAGAAGAATGCGTTTTGTGAGCAATATCCGTAAGCAGTGATCGCCTGCTTTAATGATCTGTAACGCAATTACATTTTTGCTGCACAACTTCGCCCCATGCATCCTTTGTTGCTCATAACCCGACGCTGTGGTGGACTAAAGGAATTCTACTGTAACATTTGACATTTGGGGAAAGTTCATTCACATGCGTGGTATCGACTTTCTCATCTATGTGGTTGGCCCAAATACTCTACGTGAAGTGCCTTGCTTGAACATTAGGTCAAATTCACAAGATTAGATATAAGAAGGAACAAATGCCTTCGATAAATTGTTGGTTAATGTTGTTAAACTGTAAATAAAACATGACACGCTGGCTTTTAACAGGTGTAGCATGTGTAACACTAAGTTAACCCACATCAGTGTGCAGCATGTTGTCAACAAACATCTCTGATCTTCCAGTAGACACGTCGAGGCAGTGTAAAATCTCTTTCCTGTCCTGAAGACGTCCCACAGTCACCTTGTTCCTTTTTGAGCATTTAACTCAAACCACATGAACGCTGGCCTACTTCTGAAAGTTCACTTTTATGATGGTTGAGATAACACGAGGTGACACGTTCCGAGCTTATCAGACGGCATCTTTGCTGTTGATTTAAGAAACTCACAGCTAAACGGTTCACAAGTTTCCCAACCGGAACCACTGCAGCTTCACGAAACGGTGCACTTGCAGAGTCTCGTTGTGTAGTTTAGTTCACAGCTATCAGAAGTGATACTCGACACCCAAAGTCCCTCTGCAGACTTAATCACTTGTGTTTCCTCATTGAAGAAATGCCGCTGCACTCGAAAAACAAAATCTATTAAAGTCGACAAACGTATTCGAATTTCAAAAAGTTCTCCTAATGATGTGGGAGCAGACGGCGGTCTGGCTCTCTGAATTTGGGCGACCAAAGAGTAGTTCGGACACAGAAGTAGAGCGAAGCACCCATGTGGACAGCGAGCCATCTAAAGGAATGAATATCTGTTCATGTGTACGCTATAGTGATCACATTCACTGCGTTACCTTGCTCTGGTCCATGTTTTCTACAGGATTTGGTGGGACAATGTCTGATGATCTCTGAAGAGTTAAATCTGTTGAGAACAAAATTAAGAGGCTAGATCCACGAAGAGTCAAAGTATGAATGTTTTTGGCACAGCAAAATGTCCCCCTGATGTCCTGATGCAGTAGATTTGATAAATACTGAATGATTATTCGGGTTTTTGGTACTGATTACTGGAAGCAGTATCGGCCAATACCAATCACAGAAGGCTTCCATTTCCTTCTTCTTTGTCCCACGTCTATTGCTAAAGACTTTCTGTCATTATCAAACTTCCCAAGAAGCTTTAAGGTCCTGATGTCAATGTCAACCGTCCTGTCCACACAAAAATACTAGTGATACTTGATACTGGTCAGTTGGACTTTCTGTGAATGGGCCGACACACCTGCATGCCGTCCTTAGTATTATCGCGTAGCCTTTTCCGTCAAGATTTCAGCTGACCGGGTTTGACTGTCGCTCCTTCACGTTTCAGGTGGAAAGGGACTACGACAGAGAGAGGGACGAGTTCGAAAGCGACCGGGAAAACTCGGTGGCGCTGAGCGAGGACATGACGTCGTCGCCCTGCACCCAGCACAACGGCAGCTACAAGACTCACAGCGAGGAGGACGCGTCCATGTGCGCAGACGGCACCAAGTGACTTTACCACAGACACTAATCCCGTTCCAATCGGACGATCTCGGCGCCCATCGCGTACAAAAACACCAGATAAACCACCGCGTGTTTCGTCCCTCGTCATCGTCTCCTGTCGTACAACCCGGTTTCTACTGTACGTTCTTGGCAACACATGGATCCTGTAATTCAGCTCAGCATCCCAGCTTGAGGCCAAGTGAGCACGCGTTACAGCAAAGTGGTATCAAGTAATGCAACAACGCAACACTAAAAAGCTCTAAAACTACCATGAAGTCGTGTCAATGCCTCGACATCCGGACAAAAGAAGCTCCCCAAACAGTTTATTGTTCATAATTTTTAACTTTTTCCAGTGATTTCTTTCTGTTTAGATACTAAAACTGTAGCGGATGAGTAGAATGTGCAGGCCTGAATCTTTATCTCCATTCCTCCAGTGCCATCGTCAAAAAAATCTGATCAGTATTCACGTCATACTGTAGTACGTACGCCCCGTTTCCTTCAAAGCGTTTCATCTAAATATTGCAAATGATGACATGCAGCAACAGTCAGCGTTAACGGTAATGAAATGTTTCTTGCGTTGCGCTTAATTTACTGTACTTCTGAGCAAAGTCTGTCAGCGGTCGAGACGTTAAAATTCCTCCTGCCTGCAGCGCGTGAAAATCGGCAGCAGAGTGCACTCCCTGAATGAGTCACGGTTACACAGAGGCTCGATAGGTGTGCAAAGAGTGGCATAAAAAAACACACAAACGAAGGCTTGGACCGGCAGCTACCATGGATTACAAGACATTTGAAGCTTGGCACATTTCCTCAGGCAGCATTTTAATAAATTCAGATTATTGTGTAAAGTTCCTCCTACACGTGTGTGGCCGCTGACGGTAAGATAACGTCACTTTTAGCTGGAAATGAGTGAATTTTAGGGATGTTTGTGACATTCTGCAGTTGAGTCATCAGTTTCTCGTACGGCTTCTCGTTTATCACACGTCGGTTTTCAGAGAGAGATAGCGGCGCCGCTCGAGTTTGTCTTGTTGAGCAGCGGATACAGTTGCATTTTGTCAATGCATAAACAGAAACGAGAAGAAAAGTACAGCTCGACAACAAGACTCTCACCAGTTTACCAATTTCTACCAGATCCTTTTTATTAGCCGCCTGACATGTGACACTTCCTGAAGTAAAAATAAACTCGCCTCTCCGGCTGAGGCCTCAGGGGGGTGTGACTGTTTACTCGTAACTGCTGCTCGGGCCTTTTCGCGGCTGTCGCAGCAACTTCCCATATTCAGCTTTGCGTCTTTAGTGAGTGAAACGAAATTGTACACAACATGTTCGAATACATGATCAAAGAATGTAAAGGTAGAAGCATAACTTGTGCTAAAAGGCTCATTTGCCCCTTTTGCGTGGCGTTCAAGGACGGTTTGAACTCGCAGGTCTGTGAAGTGGCCTTTTATTATTTACATTTGTTTGCCTGTTGCTATGACTGTTTTAGTAAACAAATCACACATTTCTCATTTGGTCGACATGCACACAGTGTTTTACTTCCTGTTTTTGTTTTATGGATGTACATTTACTTGCTTTTTTTTTTAACTATATATACATATATGTATGATTACAAGTAGTCATAACAAGATCACAATGTATCATGCTCATTTTCTTATTGTTGTAATGCTGTGAGATAAAAAAAAAAAACAAACTAAGTGTTTTATAGATAAAATACAGGCCTATACTGTAAAAATAGATGACGGTGGTGGTGTGTGAAATGTCGTCAAACGTCAGCTCGTATTGCTGGGTGAGAAAGGTGAGACGGAGCTCACAGGATGTATGTCACAGGTAAACAAAACAGAAGGGTAAAAAAAAGTGCCTAGACTAAGATTGTACAGAATATTCTGAGACTTATTGACAGATTCAACCTGAATTTATTGTAAATGATGTTAAACAGCTATATTAAAGTATTGTCTTTTAGTAATTAATAGCAGACTAGGCTGAACGTCGATGGGACTTTTGTGGATTTTCATTTTGTTTGTCCTCTTTTTTTCTTTATGTTGCAGTTTGCAGTATTGTGAGTGTGTCAAAAATGTTTCATTTTTGTGCAAACTGGCCCATAGATTGAGATTTTTCTAAGATTCTATGAAAGCTCGTTCTATTTTAAGAAAATGACTTCATGACTGTCTTCGCCAAATTCCTCTTCATATATTTCTCGTCTGTCCCTGCTCTGTTTTTGTTTTTTTTTCTCTTGAGTTTAAAGTGGCGAACTCCTGATACAGTTTAGTAAAAGAAAAAAAAGAGTTTTGACACAACTGACAGTATGTGAAGAATCGTATTTTTTTATACCCGTCATGTACGGTATATACTGTAGGAACAAATCACAGTTTGCTCCTCGGGGGATTGGGCACTTGATATCCGTGTTTGGGACTTGATGTAAAAGGTTTGGCGTGGGTTGTATGTATGTGGTGGTCCTCTGAAAAACATTCAATAAAGAGACTTTTCATTCAATTGTTTCACTTTTTTCTGCCTCGGTTGTGTCATCCTGCCCAGTATGATCTCAGTGGAGCCTTTTATTAGTTTCATTTGCTGCAGCTTGACAAAGAAGAAGTGAAGAATTGTGGACTAAAGTGTGCCAAAAAGAAAACGGCTATCTGACATCCACAGGGGTTTATTAATACTTTGTTGATCACGTTTTTGTGAAATGTCTCCTTAGCTGTTTAATTGATGCGCCAGAATATCATTTACCGTATTTTCCGGACTATTAGTGGGTGCGGCTTATATTCAGGTGCGCACCTGAATATAAGCCGCACCCACTAAGTTTTAAAAAATAAATTACATATATAAGCTGATATCCAGGTTGAGAAATGAGATATTTACCGGATACACAGACAGATTTTGTACCGTAAATGTTTATTTATATACCTGAACTGAATCAACAGAAAAGCCGCATCTTTGTATAAGCCGTACGGGTAGGGGAAAAAGTAGCGGCTTATAGTCCGAAAAATACGGTAGTTGCTTTGGTTTCAAGGTTTCCTCGGATTGTCCGTGTTAGCTCACACACACTAAACTAGAGCTATCATTAATGTCGGTAATTAATACATCTGCTGTGATAGTCTTACGTTTGGTATACAGATTCATGTCCCCCTGAGGATGAATCACATCCCCTGACTTGAACATCTTGGGCCACCACCAGCTGCTTCTGTTCATACGGTGATAGATACATGTTCGTAATGTCCTTCAGTGACCAGTCACGGCCTGTAAATACATTTTAATGTCATGTTTTCATGAGGTATTGAGAGTTACAGATAAAAATAACATACTGTATGTTTAAGAATCTATATCAAGCGATAAAGCAGAGATTAAGTTCAAGTACTTGTGGTAGAGAAGTAGTATTCTTGTCAGTTTGAAATAAACCTAGAGTTGTAGTATTGCTATTGACTAAGACTAAATAAATTCATGGTGTTGCCTTGCAACACATGTAAACAGTCAGACAGCCTCTCATGGTGAACCCCTGCATCCTGAGGACTGTCATAGAGAATTCATATGATTCCAACATTCATGGATAGTAGTTGTGACGGTCCTGTTTTCTTGACTCTTTCAAACCGTTTTCACAAAATCGTGCTCGTGCTCTCAATGTCCAACATCGGACTGGCAATGATCTGCCTGATATAGTCCTGTCCTGCTTTCACCACGGTAAAGTCTGTCCCCCCTGGATTGCTTTCTTCAGTAACTGATGTATTCGCCGTCTGAGGCACCCCCTGCTGAAACATTTCCATTGTCGTATATCCACTTGGAAAGACAGAAGTCTGTTGGTCTGTCCGATGGATGTCTGGGATTGTTTCTGCATTAACATCAGGTAGGATATCTCCGCTTGCGTCCTCGTTGTCTCTTTGGATCCAGTTACAAGTCATTTGCGCTGAGTCGTCCTCATCCACTGAGGCATGGAGAAGTGGCACCATCGATGGCAATGTGCTAGCTGGGTTCACGTCTTCTTTCGCAACTATCTGAAAACTATTTGTATCCCATTCTTCAGCCTTCAGAGTGCCGATGGCATCGAGTAGTTCCTGAGTGAAGCGAAAACAATTTAATCTGCAGCAGTGTCATTGACTAGATTTACCCTTTTTGTTTGAAAAGCACAGGTACTTACCACTTCACAGGGTCTTTCTATTTTCTGCATTGCATTGCTCTTTCCTGGGTTCGGTATGCTCGGCCACAAAATTGCCTTTCCTCTAAATATAGTAAGTTGAGTAGGTATTTAGTCGTGTTAAAAATAGCTGACAGCTTGCTCAATGTACATGCAAGAGTCAGGACTGTACCTTTTTATCAGTGGGGTTCCAAATATCAGCACAAAAGCCACAACTGCAGAGACTATAATGATACTATTCATGTAAGAATATCCTGAAAAACGGCATAAAATACTCAATAAGTACGTATGTATCTTTTGATGCATGATGCTTTGATGATTCACGATTAAAAGTAGTTTGATTACCATGATACTTTGTTTTAAAGAGGATTGCTTGGCTTCGTTCTCCCTCCCCCGCTCGGGTGAAACCTGTGATTTGGATTTCGTAAGCGGTGTCACTTCTCAGGCCCGTCAGTTCATAGCTGTTTTCTAGTGGATCCACTGTAACATCTGCAATCAAAGAGTGACAGTTTTCAGCATATTACGAATGCAACTTGGACACGTCTGCTTTAAAGATGATCATCATGGTCCCCAGAGGATGAATCCTTGGTGATCCCATGGATTGACTTTTCCCGTAACGCTTTTCACTCATGCAGTTAAGAAATCTCAACGTTTACCAAATAGATTGCCACAACTTTTTGTCTAGACATTCATGGTTCCCAGATGATAAATCCGACCTTGGCGATTCCCTTTGTGGTTTTAAGTGAAATATCTTGATAACTATTGGACCTGTTGAAGTGAAATTCGGTCTACTCATTCCCTGTTCAACTCAGGATAAAGTATTTGGTGATCCCCTGGCTGGACAACTCTTTGGCACCAATATTAGTGGTAGTATGCCAACGTGTAAGTGGCCGTGTAAGTGTGCTGACAGTAGCACTTAACTTGAAGCACCACAGTGCAAAACTACAACCTCACATAGCTGTAGACTCTTCAGGGCTTTTCACACTGAAGTCAGCCCAGGGCCAAAAGCATTCTTAGGCTTAGCTCAAGGCTTACTGGCTCCAAAGTTGTACGTTAGTGTGAATCGTACCTCCCTGGGCTTCGGTTAAACCCGGGTCGACATTGTGCGTCAATTTCTCAATCTGAATTTTGCAGTTAAAACTTTGAGGATGCCCTGAAATAAACATGTATTTTATGTGTGAATGACTTAGTTTAAAGCGTAATGCTTACTTCTCTCTATCCCCCTGTGGTGGTACTCGGAGTAGTAGATGACGTAACCCAGCAGGAAACCTCTGATGTCTTCCTCTGGGATGGACGACCACTGCAGCACCAGTGAATTCAGCGTTGCATTGTAGCAGCTGATGTTTGTCGGAGCGCTGACAGGAGCTTTGGGAGCATTAGGGAGGTGAATTGTTAGTGTGTGGGCACCAGGAATGCCAGACATTCATGGTGCCCAGAGGATGAACTTCTCTTCCTCTAGAGCCATCCAACATTTAAATGTTTCCAATGGGAAAAGGCTGAAGGCCTGTGACTTACATCCTTCAATGAAGTAGAACTGCGTTCTCCCGTAGGTGCTCTCACTGTTATTGATATGCTTCATGTTGCAGGTGTCCTTGTTTGGTCGTCTGTGCAGAGTGAGGCGGTATCTCTTGTACGGCTCCAGAGGCTCTGCGTGTTTAAAATAACCCAGTGGATTATCTCAGAGGCTGGAAAAATGAATATATATATGTACCAAAACCATCTCTGACTCCCAGTTCTGTCTGCATGCTGCTTAATAGCATCAGCAAATATGTAATGTCATGTCGTGTCAGCATAAGTGCATCCGTTGTGTTTTCTTCCAACCATAAACTATTTAGTAGCATGTAAACAGAATCCACCAGAACTTGTGAATATATCCGCACCTGGTAAAGGTGATAAGGTCCTGTGGTTGTGTTTGTTCTCATAGAAGGACTTGCACTGCGCTTCGCGTCCCTTCGTCATCCACTCCGCAGAATAGCAGACGTATTTTTTGATGAGATCGTCTTTCCAGTAGATAGTAATAGATGTATTGCTGTGAACCGCCACGTTCACCTTCCCAGCTTCCATAGCTGTGAGGACAAATTCATAATAATCATTACATAATCGTGATAAAATCAGATTAACGCACAGTTAAAGGTCCCGTATTGAACACTTTTCTGATGCTTTATATAGTGTTTCGATATTAGGAGGATACATGATGATATATTAGTAGTTTCAAACACTAAAAACCATCTCCATGAGACTCGAAGAACTCGAGTTTTTGTCTCTCATCAGTATTAATGAGCCTCTTTGGCTGACTTGCTGAGGGCGGTGATCTTATTTAAAGCACAGTTTTTAAATACAAAACGACTAAACCGACACCAAGCTAAGCGATACTATGCGCATTACGTATTACTTTCTGATCAACTTGTATTATCTAAAAGTACCTGACTTCCTGAGAAGTCACTGCAGCCACTACATACTCACCGAGCTCCTCGTCACGCTGTGGTATTATCTGTCTCAGTGCCGGGGAGGTGCTGGCGCTGTTGAAGGCGCTGACGTTGAGATGATAAGCTGAGTGAGAGAGAATCAGCCTGACCTCAGGACGACTGGTGTTCACGCGCTCACGTGGGGGCTCTCCGGATGCTTTCCCAATGGTCACGTAGAAGCCTTCATGCAGCTGTTCAGCAGGAAACTAACAAACGGTAACATCGATTATAGCTGCACAGAAGACACATTCACATTCAGGATACATTTCAAACAACACGTTTACCTTCCAGGTTATAGAAAGCAGCCGGGTGCCTCTTCTCTCTGCAATGTCGGTATCTTCAAGGCTGACAATGACGGGCTGCGTAGTCAACTCTGCGAGAGATCATCTCATGACATTAACGCAACAAATCAAAGCTGACTTATTCAGTTAAAAAAACAATAAAGCGGAAATCAAACTGACCTGGCGGGACAGTGTAGACTTCGCTCCATGGACACTGTGTGCATTTATCACTGGTGACACACTGTATCTGCACATTGTAGACCAGCGAGGAGTCCAGATTCTCCACTGTGTAATCATTTCCGATTTGGCATTGCACGGGCAACTGTGAGCAACGTAGAAATGACTGAATGAAGCAGGAGAGAATAATCCGAGATAATAATAGACACAGACTTTCTAGTTTTACTCATCATGAAGAACATTACTGAGCTGGTGACAATGTCTTCTGTAGCTCTGGAAGGAGCTTCATAAAGTTTGTGATGTCTTGAGGAATGGCAGCGTCCACCACTTTGGACCAGACTGAACTATCTCAACAGCTATTAGATGTGTTCTAGGTTACACAAGGTCACGTGTGTGCCTTGAGGTCCTCGGCAGTATTAGTTGTTTGGCTTTAACTAGGTGCCAGTCTATCTCAACACTGTGGTGTCCAGGGTCACAGAGACCTGTTGCTGCCTTCAAAGACATAATAGATAGCTTGTTGTTGACGTTCCAATCTGTGTAAACAGACTAGAACATGCTGACAGTAACACCTCCATGGGTAAAGACATTCTGGGCGTGTAGTATTTGTGCTGTTATCTTGGGGTTTAAAGTCGATCCACCAGGATGAGTTCGGCAGAATGTGAAACCGACTCAGGCGCTTCTGATCAACTTTGACAGTGTCTCTAATTCTCCTTGATCAAGCGTCAATAAATAAAACAGCATAAGACATCAGAGGCTGCTGAACACTTTCTGAACTCCTGACCTCAGCATTGACCTTTGACTTCAGAGATTTCCCTCTGGGGACCATGATGATCATCTTTAAAGATGGATTGGCATGAAACCTTTGTGTAGATATTCATGGTCCCCAGAGGATAAATCTGAATGAATAAAATATTTCAACATCTGGATGGATTGGGGCAAAATTCTACCACCACTACCAAACAATGTTTTACCATCAAGTTAATATTTCTGGTCCAACTTCTCCACAACAAGATGGATTGGCATGAAGCCTTTGTGTAGACATTCATGGTCCCCAGAGGATAAATCCGAATGAATAAAATATTTTAACATCTGGATGAATTTTGGTGCAAAATCTCTACCACCACTAACAAACGATGTTTTACCATCAAGTTAATATTTGTGGTCCAACTTCTGAACAGATAACCACAAACCTCCTCTCGTAGATAGCACCTGTATTTATTTATTTTATTATTATTATTGTGCTGTTGTGATTGAGCACGTTTGTTGTGTTCTCTGATTGAAGCATTAAAACTATTATTCTACTACATTCTGCAGGCATGGACCACACATTTCAATATATATCCCAAAGCCACTGTAGAGGCAAAAAGAGTCCGAGAGGTTAAAGGGTTGTTTTATTTTTAACGTCTCATCCTGTTTTTATTTTGGCTTAAACCAGATGTCTTAACCATGTCTTCTTTTTGAAGGAAATAAGGGTCCACAGAGTGCCAAGTCACAGAGAGAGAGAGAGCAATGAACGGAGGCTGAGGTTAGTCAGCGTGGCCTCTGTCACCTGCAGGTCTATGGCAACATGTCATTTGCAGACTGATCGCTGCAGCAGCTACACTACATCACTGAAGTGTTGATGCATATGTCTGCTTTATATAAAATTGCATTAAGACGTGATTATGCCTGCATGAAACCTGTATATCAACAAAAACAGTGTATCCTGCAATCTCCACTGCAAACCCAAATCTAACTACGTAGTTTAGGATCTAAAAAGTCTGAGGAGTCACTTTCAATCCAGATTCAATTCACTGTTTTAAAATCTCGAAAAGATATTTCATGTTAAATGATCAAAACTTTCATACTGACCTCACTCCATGACAGGTCGCCCAGTGCTTTATATCTCACAGAGTAATACTCGACGACCTTTCTGTCCTCCTGTTGCCAGCTCACATTCACAACTAGTCTCCCAGCATGGCGGCTAAAGGACGCATTATAAGGAGGACCACACCGGACTGAAATATAAAACAAATAAAATAAAATCAAATTCACTTGAGCTCAGATCAGATTTATCATGAAGTACAAAGAAACGTAAATTTCCGTGGACTTACACAAACTGTTTGGTGAACCTCTGAAAACTGCTTTGGTGCAATTTGTCGACTCGCTGTTTTCAAAAACCTGCACGGTCATGTTGTATTTGTCCCATATTTTGATCTCTTGAGACATGTCAGTGATGTTGATGTGAACTCTGCAAACTTTATTTCTTGTCGTAGGAGTACTGGTTTTAAGAAATTAGATCGAAAATCATTACAAGTATATATATATATATATATATATATATATATATATTAGCTTGATAGTCAATAAGAAAACTGATGCCACTCACTGTTGTTGTATGATGAGTGTGTGCGTCTTGCCGTGGTTTCCAGGTTTCCACACACAAGTTTTTTTACCAGGTGAAATCTTTTTACCAAAACAATCTAAATCATGGACTCCATCTAAAAACAAAAAAAAAATTAAATAATGAAGAGTAAAAAATAACTTTTTTTTCCCCTTTACCTCTAACCTGATGATTCAATTTAAGATGACTCAGATGTGCGATGATTACCTGGGTGAATCCCGCACTGCTGATATCTGAGAGAAATGTTCATTGACTTGCAACTCACTGGAACAAAATGTGAATATGGAGTGAAACTAGATCACAAAGAATGGTTTTGTCTTACAGTGGAAAAAACACTAAATATGATACCACTTTTATCTTATGGTAGGAAATGTATTTCATGATTTTTCTCAATACATCAATAAAAACTATCCAGTTATCAGACATGATATGAATTGCTGATATTTGAGTTGTGGTATGACGAGTTATTAGCTGACAAAAAGTAAAATAAGCGTACCTGAAGATGCTTGAACGTGAGACGAGAGCGTAGTGTCATAAGCAAGGATTAGACCTTCAACGTGAACAACAGTTTGTCTTAAAAACTAAAGTTGTTTGACAGATACACAGCGCTCAGAACTCAATTTTACAGATGATTTAGGGCACTACAAAGAAAAAATGAATATAAAAGACGGAACCTAATAGTACACAGGGTTCCCACGGGTGCTTGAATTCCTTGAAAATGCTTGCGGTGTTTTCAAGGTTGTGAAAACGCTTGAATTCTTTGTGAAGTGCTTGAAAATGCTTGAAATTTCACAATTAGTTAAAAATCAAAACAGTCAATCTACCACCATATGAAATAATGCTAATTAGACCCATATTATTATGCCATACAGTGGCACCGCTGCGCTTCCCATGACCATCATGGCAAACACAACTAGGCTACCTATTTAAAGGTGCTGGAAAAATGGAAAAACTGGTGCTTGAAGGTGCTTGAAAAGTGCTTGAATTTGTTCAGGAAAAAGGTGTGGGAACCCTGAGTACAATAGTAACAGAAGATAAAGACGAGACTTACCAATGATAAAGAAATATGAACGTCTCCCATGTGAAGAACTCTTTAGGTCTGAAGAGTCTGACTGAAATCCACTGCCAACCATGTCGCCTGGCACAGAGAGACTGAAACCACCGACAAAAGAAGAAACGACAAAGTGGGTTTATGACAATCTCACACCCACAATCAGCCACTGCTACCATTCACACTCACACACAGACACACACACACACGGCCGCTGCTCACCGAGTGTGAACGAGAAGGAAATATTTTGAGGAGTTATACGCTCAGCGTGTCGGGGCGGGGACACGTTTGTGACACAGTTCATAGGATTCATAGAGAAAGACAGAACTGTCATCTGCTTGTCATCTGTACTTCTTCTTTTTTTTAGACCATGAGGAGGCCCAAACAAAACAAGAGGCCTGGCTGTAAACCAACTCTGACAATGACAATTTCTCTCTTTCTCTGATCAGTTACTGAAAACAAGCTCTCTCCGTCTCTCTCTCGGGTTCAACGTGACTCAAAGTACGAAGACAAATGACTTTTTCACTTCTTTGATTTCAGGAACTCTTCGTGTTTGTGTTGCTTTCAAAGAACTGAGCTCACTTTTGCTTGAAAGTGACAGATTTGTGCTAAAAAATCACGTGTTTTAAATGTTTCATTTCGTATCAGAGGTGGACTAGATTGACTGAAGTGTTTCAGAGAGTTGAGAATCGCTCAGCTACGGTTACTAGTGAAGTGAATGTTGTTGTTTTTTTTTTTAGAAAACTGTAGTGGAAAGAAAATGTAGGTTATTGTAGTGAGAGTGCACTGTGTCGAGTTGCGCGTGGATGTCCTGATTCACTGCACGCACAGCACGTACTGCAACGCACGGACAATTAGTGCAGGAAAAATAAATATTTCAGGGTTTTATATTTAAAATTTTGACTATTTTTAATTATGTTAAAAGAGAAGAATGAGCAAACAACATGCAAACATCAAACATGTATGTAAAGATCCCCTCCATGCATGTTTTAACCATGAAAAAAATAAGCTTGTCTTTCTTTTCTATCATTTGAAAAAATCCAGAATCTATAAATATATTTTCATTTCGAGAATCACTCTGCACAGTGATGGTCAAACTTATAAGTGAAGTAACAATCACCAAAATATATATAGTTCAATTTATAATATACTGTATATAATATATACAAAGTGTCAGGAACAACTATTCATACTCATACCTCATTTACTTAAAGCAATCTGCTACACTACTTCTACTTATTTCAGCGTCTGTTACGCCGTCTACAAACGTCATTGTTGTTCATTTCTGTGTATTTTACATCAAGAGAAACCGGATCGATAAAAGTGATCCTGACTCTGATGTGCGTCGGTTGAAAGATTGCAGATTTCTGCGTTCATGCTGTGGGTGTGAAAACCACTGCGTACTGTGTGAGACCACTGGTGACTCAAATACTCACCCTGCGTTTCCAGTGAAAGGTCACAGGATTAATCACAGAAATAACTTTTTTTTTTTTTTAACAAAAGTGAACACATCCTCAATTCGTCGAGACTAGCAAACGGAGAGCGGACAATCATTTTGTGCGGCCGTTAAAGTTGTGAAAAATTATTTGCATATTTATAGTTTCTGGATATTTAAATGACATTTGAAATGAGTCCAAACTGAATAAACAAATCATGTCAGACACAGATTATTGTTTCAAGCAAATGTCAAGAGATGGAACGTTGAAAGTTTGAGAGCATTTCTTGTCCTTGTTAGTTCCTCTATTAAAAATGTTTTTTCTCATAAATCCTCTTCCTATAATTGCACACAGTATGGATTTTTTTTTAACATTCAAGGCCGGGCAATGCACCCCGCTCGCCTAACTGGACTGTAGTTAGAAGTAGAGGTAGAAGATTAAAAGCCAGCTGCGTTGGTGTGACTGGTGAGGGACGTTTTAGCAAAACGATACAATCCAAAGTAATAACAGCAACGACAAGTATGCAATCACGCGTTGTCGTATTTTAAGACAGAGAAGCAGAGAAACGTTGCGTCCTTTAAAGCTGCATGTTCCTCTCTCTGTTAAACACACAGGAAGCTCAGTTCTCACCTCACTGACTTCAGTTAAACACCACGACTGACGTTTATCGTCGTCTTGATCTCGGCACTGCAAATGAGCTTTTCTCCAGCTGTACGTTGTAAGAGTGAACCATCGTCTTTGTAAAAACCTTCTGCCTATGCCTGAAGCCCATGGAGGCCTTGTGAGAAGCCATTTTCTTGCTGACGACATGCCCGTACCTCAGAAATGTTCTGCTGGAGGTGTTCGCGGTATTAAGATTAGGGGAACTGATACTGACAAAGACACGTTGGTAATCAAAAAGAAGTGATTAAAATTGGTAAAAGAACATTTCAAAGATCCTCACCACAGGAAATTAATTTCCGCTAAACAAGTCAATGCCTGCCTACTCATGTTTTTCTCACATGTAAATTTCCCCACCTTTACCCCTTATCATCCCAGAGATCAGCAGTGTGTTATAACTCACTTGTGGGCTACGAGAGTTCAAAGATGATGTGGGTTTCCTCACATGGTGCTTTGCCAGCGAGCGAGCACAGGACTGACAGTAATAGTTTCTACAGTAAGTCGATCGTCATCAGCGTCATTTCTTCTGCGTTTACTGTGAGACGATGAAATATTCTGCTGGGAAAAGTCAAATCAAGCTCTGTTAAAAAGGAATTTTGGGCCCCATGACATAAAAAAATCTAATTGGGCCCCTCTGTGCAGCTGCTGTCCCCACATCATTAGGACCTATCAAAAGCTTTACATAACTCTAATTAATTAAAGGCTTGCAACTGTTTTGCGTCTTGTAGTTCAATACTAGTACTAGCACAATATTAACTGCTGGTGATTTGTACATGCATACAGTCTGCAGTGCAGTTCACTATTTGATGCCAGATTAAAAGCCACCATAAAAATGTGCTAAAGGACTTTTTTTTTACAGTATCAATGTATTTTTATTGTTAAATTTCAAAATGGAATTATGGATTTAAAAAAAAGAAAGAAAAGTGAACGAACTTAAAGATATATGAAAATTTCAATCATAATAAATTAACATTATCCTCTCAAAACAATGAACATTTTTGAATTTAGCTGCACATATGTCAACTTTATTTTTTGGGGGGCCTCTGTCAGTCGTGGGCCCTAACTTTTCCCCCCTGTACGCCGCCCCTGGGTTTGTGTTTGCGTGGTGACATCAGCGTTTGAATTCTCTGTAACCACGTTATCAAGATCAGCGTGCGTCCTTGTCGGCAGTTATCTTGAACGTCTGTTCCCCTTATTTGGCGTCCAGTTGACACCTCGCCCAACGAGCACTGAGTCTGTCTGTGCAACCTTTTTTAAGTTCCACGGCCACTGTGACAAACGCTGCTTGTTGTGTAACAAAACTGCACATTTACCATGTTTGTGCCTCTAGAAATTTGTTCCTATACACGTTAGACTACTTCTAACAATAAACTGCAAAGAGTCATGTAGTTTAGTCCAAGAATAGCAACTGTTTTATATTTTTGTTGCATGTTACTTTCAAAATCAACAGCCGAGGGGAGGGTGCATGTTTTGCTGTCAGTGCTATCAACGAGAACACATGATGATCATGAGCTCAGCCTCTTTTCATCGACATCAGCGAACAGTACCCTCCAGTGGAGAGTCTATGTGCTGCCTAACCTGTATGAAACATTTAAGAGAGAGACAGACCATGCATGTGCATCCGCAGCCCTCGCTGTATCTCAGTTTATATTTCAAGATACGCGTTCATAAAGACGGACGTCACATTTAGTCAGAGGCATTTTCATCAAAGAATCTTGGTACAAAAGCAAAAACAGTCACACTAAGAACAGCAGTTACTTTCACGTGTTTTCCAAAACTGCTTTGTGACTAATAGCCGAAACCAAGACAACCAAAATAAAAATGTCACAGTGACCGAAGGGCATTTACACCGAGCCGCTTGATGCTGTTCAGAAAGTCAGAATGAACCTCACGAGCGTCGTTTCAGTCAGTCAAGACTATCGAGAAAAAGGTGTAGAAAGAAAGAGAGTTTGATTCAGCAGCTGGATGTATTCTAAATTTCTAGATTCACAGACTAACAACAGCTCAGTGAGGTTTGTGTTGACGGTTCAGTGGCAGAGGAAACATGTCAATCATTCATTTGATTCAGTAATTATACATAATTATACGAGATTAAGTCGACTGACACCTCTAACCCAAGCAAACGCCTCCTGC
>CM014093.1:27622324-27760221 GCA_004119915.2 Collichthys lucidus
CCGGAGATGGAGATGCAGAGGACGGGCACAACTCGGACTTTGAGAGCGTCACCGAGGTGGAGGAGGAGGAGGAGGAGGAAAGTGAGGACGAGGACGAAAAGGTAAACACAACATGAGGTGCAGATTAAAAAAATGTGTCACACACAAACTTTGAAGTGACAGAAATACACCGTTGGACCGAGGCGTGTCACTAATCCCCCAGAGAAGCTCATGTGGAGGCTGTAAACTCATTACTCTCGCCTCCTGCTGTCTAAATATTTGCAAACACCTGCATGAGCTTCTTGCCCGAGCTCATGTTTTGTCAGTCTAAGTGTAATTCATGCTGCTCTGACTTCCATCCAGTACAAGTCATGCTCATCCTGCTGCAGGCTTGCCCCAGTTTGTACCTCTTTTTACATTCAAATTAGATGAAGTGCCTAAACACCACAGAAGGTCGTTTTAACAATCCTTAAAGACTCTTCTGCTGCACGGAAAACCATGTTGCACCTATTTTTCCTCATGCAAACGAAGATGGAAGCCCGAAACTACCTTTATGTTAGTGTTTAATTTGTGCAACATGAACCAAACATTAAAATCTCATAGCTAAGCCCAGTGCAGTCTAGATGAAGGTTGTTATTACGGTTTTTGGCTTTGCTTGGAGGCTGCATTTTGAACTCAGCTGCATTTCATCGTGGGTTGTTTCTCACACTTTGTCCACCCCATTTCATATCAGCAAGTGTAGACTAAATATTAGAAGCTGCCGCAGCTTTAGGCAGCTTCAGCAGCCTCCAAACGAACCGTAAAGTTGAATCAAAAGCGACAAATCCGAACCTGACGACCTCCCTGAAGGCAGGATTAACCCCGGGAGGCTGTTGTATTAGACTTCTCTATCCAATACTGTATATTTTATGGAAAGGCATGTTAATATTTGCACTGCCTTTCCTAGCTCCCTGGATTAGGAAATGCAACTTGAATCTTTTTCATTGCGCAAAAAAAGGGAGTATGTTTTCACCCGGGTTGTTAAAATAATCTCTGGACGTGTCGTCCTAACAGCAGCGAGTGTTGTTAAAGATCATCGGGAGGTTTATGTTTCAGAAGATCAGATGTTAAGCTCCGTAAATCCAAATTTTAAAGGTAATACACGCACGAACCAGAGGCTTGGATCTTTTAGAAGAACGGCGCAGTTGTTGTGTTTATTCAGGAAACAGATGTGGGGGAAAATGAGGAAGACAAAATTCATGTCTCAGCCTTTTATTTTATACAATTTACATGAATGCATGTGCAGACTGGTTTGACTGGCTCTTATTTTATTTAAAAAAGCCTGGTGCTTACAAAGGTGCGTTTGATATTCGAAGCACTTGCCTGACCTATAAACCAAATCATAATATCATGACTTCATGCTGTAGGTGTGGCTGACTGTCATCTCTCATTGAGTCCAAAACAAGCAATGGGAGAATACAGAAACTTGTGCAACGTTTTTCATCTATTACCCCACGACTTCCGCCACATGCAGCGTCCCACGGTGGTACAGGAGTATTTGAAATAGTTTAAAAAACGGACTAACTGCTTTGTCATGGAAGTTGGGTATTCACAAACATAAGCACGATTTAACACGTTTAATTGTTTCTTTGCTTCTCCGTGTTGTGACTGCTAAATCAGACTCTCCTTGCGTGCGTGCACCGACCTCCCGTCAAACTTACCCCCAGGGGTGGTGTCATGTTTGCCAACACTGGTGCTCAACTAATTTGGTTCGTCCGCTTATTAGAGCTGAGATATCACAGGGCGAGGTGTCTCATTTCAATCTCACTTTCTGGAAGCTGTTCTACACTGTTTAAAAATGCACAATTTATATCTGAATCCCCTTGTTTTTAGGTGGCATATGTAACATAATAAGGAAAAAATAGTTTGACTGAGGTTAAACCTGATATAAAGAGACTTTAAAAGCCAGAGAGAGCAGCAAGCACGCGTTGGATGAACTCCGTGTCCTTTTCCCATGATCGCTTCGAAATGTCAGTTGGAAGTTCATTTAAAACCACTGGCCTCTTTTACGGCGGTCACAGCAGAGGAGATGTAATATGACCCCGTCATACTGAACTAAATAGAAATGTAACTGACCAAACAGCACAAAGCAGGTCACACGAAGAGCAGTGGTAATACTATAGGGTTAATCAGGGAACCCTGAACTTTGACCTATGTGTTGCTGTTGCTGAGTTAAAGACGGAAAGTCTTCTGGGAACCCGCATGACGTCGCCTCTCCAGAATTATCCCCGTGCAGTGTTTCAGGGAGAGACACTCTTATTACGGCGGAGTTTTCCACTGCGTTTTATTTGACGCTCGATCTCAGCCCCGTCACTCACATCTAAATCAGTGTCCAAGCGTGTGGGCAGTGACAGAACGTTATCTACAGGATGAGATTATCCCACACGTCTTCCTTTCTTACATGCATAAGACGGTAAAACAGAAATAGATTAAAGTATGTAGCATACCAACAGATTTAAGCCTAAAGGACACAGGACAAGTTATGAGTTTAAACTTGGTGTCAGTGTCCAAATATGCTGAAGTGATTCCAGCTTTTTTTTAAAATTGTGATTAATCTTTTATGTCATTGTTATATTAATTAAATATCTCCAGGTTTTGGACTGTTAGTCAGACAAAACAAGCAATTTAAAAATGTCACCTTGGGCTTTATAAAAGTGTGTCAAGTATTTTTACTGCAACTAACTCCAATATCGATGAATCTGTTGATTGTTTTCTTATTAATCGACTCATTTTTGGGTCCAGAAAATACTAGAAATAAGAAGTCTCTGGTCTGTTTGCTTGTTTTTTTTCTGACCACTCAGAACCAACCAACTCAAAGCTTTGAATCGATCTAAAAAAATGACCTGCAGGTTAACAGACGATGGTGATAATCATTAGTTGCAGCCCTCATATTTAACTTGTTATGTTTCAGTGTCTTTAAATACGCTGTTCTGCTAAATTGCCATCAGACACCAGCTTATAAAAGAACACATAAAATAGGATAGTCTTCATTTTCATTGGTATATTAGTAATCTTTTTTTAGTTTCTAATCAATCTGGTTTAGAACAATCAGTTCTCAGTTAATCTGATCTAATCAGATTGTCCCTTAAGTACATTCAATTAAATTAAATGTCAAGTAGTATGTAGTACCCAGAGCTCAAAGTTATGTCCGTAAATGACTCATTTTGTAAAAAATATAATACTGATTGGCAGATATTGCAACACAAGCATAAAATCCTAATTTTTAAGCTGGTATCAGACGATATTTGGCTGAAACAATGAATGTTTTTTATCTAAACAGCTAAACTGACTAATTATCACAGCTCTAGTCTGATTTATTCAAAGCTAAGTTTACCATCTAAGTTATTTAAATATGAATTTTGGTGTAAAGCTTCACAGAAAAGCAGTTTTCATCTCCCTTGATACACGTTATATTCTGTTAGTTCACATAATATTTGACTGCTTGTCAGTGTCAGCGTGTTAATCATTGTATTCCTTGTCTATATTTGCCCTGTTTGTTTTATATCCCCTGGTAATCATAAATCCCGTGTTCCATACTTTCTCATCTCCACCTCTATGTTGTGTAAACAGAGTAATCCCACCATTTCCTCTTTCTTGCATTTACATTTGCTGCTGCTGCAACAACAAATTCCCACAGTGGATCAAGAAGCGTTCGTGTTGTCCTGCGTGTTTCAACCTTTCAGCACTGTGTGATATTTGAAATTATTATTACGTACTAAGAAGCTGAAGTCGTTCTGGCATGGATCAGTGAATATCTTGCAACAAAAGTGACAGATTATTCTCAGGAGAACACCTTTTCCTATTCTATTCCCACATGCCAGCTTTATTCTTTGGGTTTTGATAATGACTGCAGATGTTTTTGTAGCACTCACTCGACAATCGGGTTGGATTATCTTCAGCACACAGAGCGAGCACCAACACAAACCGAGCGGCTTCCTCAGCGATGGGGTTAGATGGAACACATTGCATCATGCAACAGCCCGTGCCACCCCTAGTAAAAATCACAGTCAGGGCTAGTTCTTGTGTTTTTAAGCAGAAGAATGAGACGATGTAGCGGAGGTCACCTGTAGTGGTGAACCAGCAGACTCACCTGAATCTACGGCTGACTTTCAGCTCAGCGCTCAACTGTAACTTTACCGCTTCGGCTCGAACTGTCTGCTCTAATAAGCAGCGTTTCCACCCAGCTCAGCTCAGCTCAAAAGTTGTGTGACAACTAGAGTTGTCACGATACTAAAATGAGTAACCACGATACTATACCAGACAAAGTATCGTGGTTCCAGGTATTATCGCGATACTGCAGCCTTTTTTTATTATTATTATTTTTATAAACTGCAATGTATTTGTACAAGTTAGTTTGAAACAACGACGTTTGTTTTTTAAGCAAAATTAGTGTTGCCACTGACAAAGACGCCACGGCAGACTCGCTGCCCGGTGCTTCTGCCATGGTGAGTGTGTTGTCTCGTGTCTGGGCGAGACAGAACTTTAGCTTGTTGTTTGTTTTGAAGCGAGTTTCTATCGAAGCGGAGCTGTCTTCATGGAGTTCGTTCTTGTCGGCAGAAACACACAAACAGCCAATCAGCTAACAGACGGGTGGACCCAGCGTGCGGAAACAGCCTATCACATCCCTGGACGTCACCAGTAACAGGCAAACAGCCAATCATTCAGCAGCTGTGTAGTTCGGTTGTGGTTCCATGTTGGTTTGTTTACAAAGGAGTAGCATGCAGTGAGAAGCCGGGAGGAGAGCAGAGGCGGCCGCTATGTAGCGGAGAATGGCACCGGTAATATAGTAATCCACGGTAGTACCGTCCTGTAGAATTTTTAGTATAGTAGCGACCGTTATGATTTGGCACCGCGGGGTACCGTGTATACCGTGGGTATCGTGCAACTCTATTACCAACAGAACCACTCCAGTCCGTCCTGTTGTTTTTTTCCTCTGCACCTAGAACACCAGTCAACAGCCTGCAGCGTTTCTACCTTCACTTTTAAGTGTCCGGATGATTGTGATGGAAACTCCACAAACACTTTATGCAAAAACATTTTACCAGATGGCAACAACCGTTCCTGCCCTGCCCAAGAGTACTGTCTGCAGTGAAGATGCAAAACAGACAAAGGGTTAGCTACATGTAGGTAGAGGTTAGGGTGCCCAAACTGTTCCACAAAGGGTCGGTGTGGCTGCAGGTTTTCCTGCACACAGTTTGACCAATGAACTCTCTGAAGACTGAGATCAGTTGATTAAATGAGTCGAGTCTGGTGTGCTGCTGTTTGGTTGGAAGGAAAACCTGCAGCCACACTGGCCCTTTGTGGAACAGTTTGGGCAACCCTGAGGTAGAGGTTAGGGTGTCCAGGGTGCAGTACAGGAAGAGTTTGGTGGAAATGTTTTTAAGACAACAACAGCAGACAGACAAGGTTAACAACTAACTGGTGAACATAGTGGAGCGTTTAAAAAAGCCACAGAGAGAGAGAGAGTGAATATTGGACTTACTTCCATCGTGTGTACACAAACACGACTCTGCAACTGTTTGCTGACAACTTTGACTTAAAAGCTGGCAATATATCACTTTGTTTTTAAAGATCCTTTACTCCATTTCTGTGTCATGAAACGTTATTACATTGACTGACTGTACGTCCGTTCGTCTTTATCTGTCACCGAACAGGCAGCTGCTGCCAACTGATAGATTCACCAGCATGTTTGCCTCTGCGTGTGTATTACACCGAATGACGCGGTCAGATAATTTACAGCAGCTGAATAACACTTTACTTCCTTTTTTTAAAAAGGCCTGTGAAAACAAACAAACAGCCCAGAAAACTGAGATATTAACAAACAAAACAGAAAATGACGAATGAAGTGTCAGCGTGCTCTGAACAAACCGCTCTGTGAGTAATGATGTTTGTTCAAATGGGAACTAACCATGTGTGACACTTTGCACTCAGCAAGCCGCATTAACCCGAGGACTAAAACAACTGGACTGGTCTGTTGAATTGATGCCGCTCTGTTTATCTGTGTCGCAGGACACTCATTTATCACACGGGACAAACGTTCACCACTTGGTCTGTCCGTGTTTTAGTACGTGATTGATTTGTGTGTTTAAAAGTGTCTGCATTATAAAGATAAATAGTTTTATGAATTATACTGAGGCTGGCACAAGTAGAGGCAGGCATGGAGGAGATAGATTAGATCCACATGTTTCCATACGCTGTCATAACAACATAACCTTTCTCTAACTATGTGCACACCTTGTTCCCGCTGCACCAGTTAGTGCTGAAATGTTTTGTCGATTGATTTAATGATGGGAAAGTAACGGCCATTCATGCCCTGGATGCAGCGCTCTCTGGGAATCTGTCATTTTATGTCATACATTCAGGGTTCCCACGGGTGCTTGAATTCCTTAAAAAATGCTTGAATTTCAATTCAGTGTTTTCAAGGTTGTGAAAATGCTTGAAATTTGTGCGATGTCTATCTCAATAAACCAAGAGAAAACAAAAATGTTTCCTAAGCGGCTACGCGCTTGATCCGATGCCTTTACATGCAGAACTCAGTTATCATACTCGCTTGGTGTTCTGCAGAGAAATAACAGTAGACTACTATCCACACCTGTTGGTCACTGTTATTGCGCTATGGTAGTTACACAATACACCGCTCACAAGCTGAGAATACAAGCCAATTCACAATTAGTTAAAAATCAAAACAGTCAATCTACCACCATATGAAATAATGCTAATTAGACCCATATTATTATGCCATACAGTGGCACCGCTGCGCTTCCCATGACCATCATGGCAAACACAACTAGTAGGCTACCTATTTAAAGGTGCTGGAAAAATGGAAAAACTGGTGCTTGAAGGTGCTTGAAAAGTGCTTGAATTTGTTCATGAAAAAGGTGTGGGAACCCTGTATTTAACACCCCCGTCTACAAACACTCTCCACCTTTCCAGCCTCCTTCTTCTGCGTGATCATTGAACAACATGAACACAAGCTGCGTAGTGAGCAGCAGCTTCAGGGCTCGGTTTGTGCCTACACAGGATGCATTTCAGTGCTCAGAGCCCAGTAACAATCACTGTGAAATGTAAGAATTGACTTGGAAGTGTGGAAACATACACTTGTTCCATCAGATGAGGCTGAGCCACACGACTCAAAGTCCTCCTGTGTAGACATGCATTAAAGATTTGTTTCACACCAACAAGCTCCAGGATGTGTCATTGTTGGCAGCTCGAAAGGGAAGTGATTCTTTCTAGAGATGTTTAATTTATTCTCGATCCAACGTGGCTTGAATTGTCCCTCCATGGTTAAACCGTACACACCACTGTATTACTTTATACTAACCGGCTTCTCTGTAATAAAACTCTCTCTAAAGGGGAACTCCGTCCATTTTTAGACATGTTCAGTTTATAGGAGTACAATTAAGCCTCCGAGAACAGTTGCCTCACATCCTGTGTGGCTCTTTCCAAAGTCTGGAAAATCAGTTTGGAGGTGTGGCGTTTTATACATGTGGGCACTTACAGTACAGTTTCTTTAAAACTTTTATTCAAGTGTATTTGGGGCGTGACTCGGGATAAAAATCAGGATATCTCCACCTCTGCTGCTTCGATTATCACAGTTTATTTTTAAATCTCTTTCGTGGAAGTCCCCTCACTTTATAGAAGTGCAGCACCAAATCACTATAGTGCCCCTTAAAGATAAGACCAGTTTTTATGCTCAGTGCCTCACTAGACATTCAGGGTCAGATGAGGCCGTTGATCTTGGTTGTGTTTGTTCGTGGCTGTTTGGGGCCGACTCACACATGAGATCATCGTTTTATTGACATGTTGAGTCCGTGTGATACCCTGCAACAAACAGGAAGGAGGATTTTCTTGAAAAATTACTGAATTGTTGGCTGACTGGAAGTCAGGAAAGCAGTTTCGAAATATATTTTGCTTTGGTAAAATTCTCTGAGAATATTTTAGGAACAAGAACAGACAGGCAGTATCGTATAGCCTAAAGCAAAGCGCTGAGGATGAGCCGCTCTCGCTGCTGGGTGCGGCAATGCTGCGCTTAACGCCAGAAAACAATGACTTAGGTGGCACACAATCACGTCATGGCTCATTATATCCTGCACTGATGCCGGGACAATAGAAGAAAAAAACAATGGGAACTCGGTGACTTGAAGGGGGATTTAAATGATCGAGTTTCAGAAGGGGCATTCCTAATTTAATTCCTACTTTTAAACAGCCGCTTCACGCTGTTGACATCTCACTTCTGCCATCTGTCTCAATCTGACATAATCCTTTTGGTTTATTCTACCAGGGCCTGCGCACTAAAGTTGGAAGGGCAACTGCAGGACGTTGCCTCAGTGCTTACTTGTGTATAAATATTTGCTTCTGTTTGACAATGTTTAACTCTCTGTCTCTGTATGCAACGGGTCTGTTCCTGTGGTGTGCCCCCTAAATAAGCAGCCGTTTATTTAAGCAGGCAGCCAGTCAGGGTGATTAGAGGGACATCCAGTGTCACGCTTATGCTTCGTGTCTAAGAGGATTAACACAATCTGGTTAAGACTTCTTTTCACTCCTACCTACGTTGGCCTGTGCGGGATCCATCTTCTGATTTTTTGACTCTTCTTTCCCGT
Source organism: Collichthys lucidus (assembly GCA_004119915.2). Classification (NCBI taxonomy): domain Eukaryota; kingdom Metazoa; phylum Chordata; class Actinopteri; family Sciaenidae; genus Collichthys; species Collichthys lucidus. The sequence continues at coordinate 27,630,943 of CM014093.1, forward strand.
CCCTTTACCTGCGTGAACGTCTGGGTTTAATCAACAACCGTCTGTGATGACTGAGCGCCGGAGGTGATACAGGAGCTTAAATTTGTTGTTGCCCAAACAAAATGTCTCTCGGCAGGAATTTACCTGTCGGTCAGTGCGCCTCGTCGGAGGGAAGCAAGGTAAGACACTGCTGATGGAGGAGGTTTTATTCTAGTTTGTGTTTAAAGTGAGATAGATTTAATTTTTGTGTTCAGGGTCCCTCTCAATGATGCACTGTGCATGCATACGTGCAAATCAATCATCCTGGATTATTTAATCTTTCTGAATTTGGTTGTGCTTTGAGAACAGAGAAAGTTTATCATCTTAATCTGAGTGTTTAACTTATGAAAATCAGATTAAATTAATCTAATGTGGGATGTACAAGCGTTAATTAATGCGATTGTCAACTACAATCTAAATACAGGCCGTATGAACAAGTAATTGTTGTAAATATTCCACATTAACAAACAAAATGTCCTTATATCTGCTCATAATTACATTAGTGTCTTATAATTAAAATCCAGCCTGCAGTAAAGAAGCAAGAAGGTGACGTACCAAATCAGACTTTGACACATTGTCACCGTGGAAGCGTTTCATGAAATGAAGTCAAACAAACCAGTGATGCCAAAACAATAGAAAAAAAACATTGGATCATTCCTGAAAATATTCCTGTTACTCATGATGCAGCAACAGAAAAAGACTCTTGAGGAATTTGTGCTGCAACATTGGGCACAAAAACAATCCTAGTGTTCACATGGCAGCTCATAAGAGACTTTCTTTTGGTTAGTTTATTACTTGTTGTATTTTTTTATGGCAGAAATCTCAAATGCACGTGAAGCACAAAGTGTAATCGGTTGTTCCCTGGCCTAAGGCCTATCAGTCCAGCAGATTTTATGGAATGCATACATTAAGTCTCTAACGTTAAACTGCAGGAACACATGACTTCCTAATGCATGGTTTAATTCTTCACATGCTGAAATTGGAGAAGGAAAGAGCCGCTGTATTTTCCTAACTTTACGTCAACACAGGAAACTCAGTTCCCGTGTGAATTCAAAACCCAAGGCGAAGATTTTCTTGAGCTAATGAACTCTCACAGAGACAAATGAAGCGTCCAATGGGTGACTGAAATGTGGAGTACCACACAGAGTTTTGATCACGCGGGGTTATTTGGATTCGAGCCGTGAGACTTTTAAAGTGTTCTGTTTTTCCTCATGGGTAAACACTTCGATCCTTCAGTGCAGAGAGCGAGGGAAGAGCGAGAGCTTCAGGCCGGTGCTGGAATTCGGGGAGAGTTGAAGAAGACAGATGTCGGGTGACGGAAGTCGGCCAGAACATGGTTTACTCTACTGCAGTTGACCCTGAGAAAAAGAGTGATGAACAAGAGTTCACTGAGCACAGTTCACAAAGATGCAAGCATTGTTTGAAATGACCGCATTATGTAATTACACCATGTTTGTTTTTTAGGCTACTAGAAAGGAAATGTCAGTTTTTATAGGAACTGCAACAACAAACCTTCAAACCTTCAAACCCTTCCCCTGAACTGTGATTGTCTGATCGTAGCTTTGCACAAAAGAACATTTAAAACAGATACACAACGAAATAAACATAACATAAGAGTGCATCCAACAATCAACATGTTTAAACAGCCAAGTCGTGGAGTTTTATAACTTCCTTCGATATGTTCCAGTCTGAGGGCGTGTAATACAAAAACACCCTTCTTTCAATCTCCCTGCGAGCATTTGAGGTTACATATAAAAGTCTCTTGACCACGACGAATCCGGTCCATCACATTTCACAGAAATAAAAGTACATAGTTGGAGGATGGGAACAACCCAAGACTTGCTTTCTGTTTCTGTAAGTATAGCAGTGTGTGGCAAAGCCTGACCGTCTGACTCACAGTGAGTGAGTCATGGCTTCACAGCTTGATAAGCCGTGTCAGATAATATGCAAAGTCTGAGCACATATATAAAAGTTCACTATACATGACGGCAGCGCATGTTAAAGCAGTGAGTGCTCAGCATGTAAAAAGTTTGGAGGTTTTTAATTTAGACGTTCCAAAACCAAAAACACGAGAGAAGAAGAGTAAGAAATATATATTTAAATGTTTTTATAAGGTAAATACACTTGTCCAAGTCCAAATATCCAAGCAGTAAAAGTACCTCCAAGGCCAAGAAGCATATCATTAGCTAAGTGCATTCATTTGGTAGTCCATCCTCCGTGTGGAAGCCAGTCCTCGATGTGCCTAAACTCTGACACCTCTGATTTGTTATTGGATTTGGAGAAATTTACACTCCAGCAAATCCAGCCAAACTCATTAGCCCAGTAATCTTTTCACTGATTTGCCAAACACACCGATTAAGCCCACATCCTATAAAAGCCTTTTCTCTCGTAATGCCGATGTGTGAACATACAAACAAGGATGTAAGTAAGCAGCCAAGCATGCTCATGGTCGAAGGAATAATAGATTTTTGTATGGATCAACTGGTGAAGAAGCTTTAACCTCTCTGCCTTTTAAGCACAATATCACATATGTAGCATCACAGCTGAAACCACGACAACATTCTTCTTTGTAAATGAGTCAGCTGATGACAACAATAAAACTAATAATAGCTGATAAACAGCTGATAAAAATTTAACCAGCAGCAACTTTTACTTTGGTGGCAAGCAGCTGTGTTCGGACTAGCAGTGTGAGGGTTGGAGTACACCCGAAAATACTTAGTTTGTACTTAGTGTGTATTTTCTTCAAATATACCTTCATCCTTCGCGGTTCGCGTGTATTGTGTTCTGCGTCCTGATTAACTACTACTGTACAAAAGGTGTATAAAAGTGTGTGGTTAGGGGTTTTACGGCCATAACTGTGTAGAATAATTGTAAAACTCCACGGATTTCGTTTATTGCGGGTTATTTTAAGAACGTATCCCCTGCGATAAACGAGGGACCACTGTATTGAAAAGAAAGATCTACCTTTTGAAGGATGAAATACTGGCTGTCATACGTAGTTTGTGAGATATTTTCTTCAAATATACCTCCGTCCCTCGCTATAACGCAGTCCGTGCGCATGTGTTCTGCGTCCTGATTTAACTAAGGGAGTACTTGCGTGTAAAAAGGTGTATAAAAGTGTGTGGTTAGGGGTTTTACGGCCTTAAAACATGTATAATAATTGTAAAACTTACTTCGCGGACTTCGTTTATTGCGGGTTATTTTTAGAACGTATCCCCCGCGATAAACCAGGGACCACTGTATTGAAAAGAAAGATCTACCTTTTTAAAGGATGAAGAACTGGCTGTCATAGAGAGGATGGAGAGTTAAATATGGGAATAATGATGCACATTTTTCAGACTTGTCTTACTTTGAAGACACTCAACAGATCGCTGTAAAGTAGACCTGATCGAGTATTTGTATCTTTATACACACTTGCATGACTCACTGTCTATTAATGGGGCGCTGCTGAGAATCTTAAGACACAAAACATTTGTTATTGCAATGAAAGAATAAAAAAAACGGGTTGAATCGCCTGCTTGGTCACTGTTGGACAGCAAAATACCATCCACGATGAAGTGATCCTGTATAACAAGCACCGCTCTGATGTCTGTGGTGGATTTTTAAACGCAACAACATGGAAAAACTCCAGATTCTGGCTTGGAAAGCTGCATTTTATCATGTCCTGGTACCGAGGGTCTAGACTTTCCCAGCGAGAGGATGTTTCTCAATGAAAACCAAACCTAAACGATAGAAGGGGGGAATTCTTGTAGCTGTTTCTCTGAAACAGTGAGTCAGATATTTTGGTGTGTGTGTTTTTTCGGTTGTTAGTAATCTGTGTTATTCTCAGTTGTTGGTTAGAGGAGGATGTGATGGAGAAACAATGGCACAAAGGACAGGAATGACTGGACAGCGGTGAGGTGTAATGTCTTGATGCATGGGGGTCTTGTTTCCTGTTTTACTGTAAAAGCGTCGTTGTGTCTTAGCAACCAATGAAAGACACGAACAGCGACGTGCTCCCACTTGTAATTGGCTCCTTTCATCCATCTCGGTGAGATGACAAACAACACTTCTCCACAAATCCTTCAAAGAGAATTAATATCGCGGGGTGTGAATGCGTTTGCTAATTCCTCCCTTTGTACGATTTATTTTTCTAACGTGGAAATCATGACGCAGCTCCCTTCACCTTTTTGTAATGCAGAAGCGTGCTGGTTAGTTCAGTGTATCGTCGACAAAGGTAGCGGGGAAAAACATTAGAACTGAAGCACTTGAGTTGTTTTCACAGCCGAGCCGAGAGGTCTCGGCCACTTTGACACGAAATAGTAGATAAACACAGGTCTTACTAATCACGTTAATGAAGCTTCTGTTCTGTAATTAATGTAATTAATAACACCTTTTTTCTATATCACAGTGGCTGCAGTGAACAAGGTCGATGGGAGTATTACTGCCTGACCTCGAGGACAATGTCTCTGCTTGCTGCCTCGTGTTTTCTGCCCTTTCATCCTTTGCATTTTGCCTCCGTCGGATACACAACCCTTCCTGCACCTCTGTCCTTTTTGTTTAGGTAGCTGTGCATGCTTGTGTATATACCGGGCCTCTTCTCTGTAGCTGAGTGTCTTTCTCCCCCACCCCGCCTCCGATGTATTTAGTCTTTGTAGTCTTTGCTGGTAAAGGTCGGCGGTAGGAGTGAAACTTCTGCTGAGTGTTTGCTCCCTCTGCGCATTTTCTCCTTCATATCTTTATTTTTTTTTTGCATTATTGTAACATTTGGTGGTTTGCATGCAGCCTAAAGTTATGAAAATGTAAGTGATTCTCCAGCTCCACACAATTCTGTTCCAGCCACAGCTTCACTGTTTTGGTTCACTCTTACCACTCTAATAGAGTTGTTTTCAACCACAGGCAGGCAGCTATTTTCAGCGTAAAAGCTCCACACACACACACACACACACACACAAACCCTACTGCACATGACATGCTCAGCAGACAGACACACAAGCTGGTGAACATAGTGCCAGATCTGTTTATGGTCTTTACTGTACCAACATTGGACTTGCATCACAGGCGGCCAGAAACTCGACTCCAAATAAATGCTAATGTTGCTCCGTAACTGCTGAATGTGTATGACTGTTATCACCTTTAAATGTTTGAGCACTGCAGGTTTGATTATTTTTTATGTATTTTGATAGAAAGGGTGTTTATGTCAAGCTGAACGGATACTGTGGTTAAGATTGTGTTGTCAACAACAGGGGCATCATGATGCCAGATGTGTAATCTTGTGTACAATCAAAGTGACAGTGTAACATTCGACTCGTGTTCTCAATACAAACACAAATGCATAAATAAACTCTGTTTGGGCCACGTTCCATTCAGGATAAGGTTGCCTTGACTTTGCGTGTGATGCGAGTCCACCTTTCTTTTGTTTCACTCGGCTTCTTTGCTTTGACAACAAAGGGTTTGTTGGTACTGTCCACTGTGTGTGTGAAGCTGAGGGTGGAAAAGAGGATGGAGGAAGGAGGGGCAGGTCAGGTTTGATCTTGCTCTTGGGAGCTGCTGCTGCAGGGAGAGAGGAATGGTAGGTGAAAGGGTACAGGCTGCTTCCAAAACAGCAATGTGTGTGTGTGTGTGTTATACCGTGCACAGTGAGCAAACTGAAATTGGCTCTCTCTCTCAGTGCAATGTAATCAAACAGGCATTTGAAGGGATCACACCCACTCTTAAAAAATCCATGCAGATGTTTTGGACCAGCAGAAATGTGACTTATCTGCTCCAATAACAGCCGACTTGTTGCTCAAATTCAAAACATGCAGGAACAGGAAATGTTGCTTTGCCGATTATCACGGTGATCATTTTTAATTGGCTGTTAAACTCAGCCAACTGAGAATCTGATGAAACTCTGGCGGCTCTCCACGCTTGTCACTGGCTTGAATTTATGTTTTGGTGGCAAAAGTTTGCAAGGATTACGTCGTCTGCTGTGTGTCGGGTTTGTCACTGTTTGCAGCCTTAGTACTTATTGTCCAGTGGATGGAAAAGCATTTTCAGTATCACACACTACTATGCAAACGATATTGATTAATTGATATTTCATGTTTGCACAATGGAGTTAAAAGCAAACGTCAGACTGAGATATATTGTATGCCTTTTTTAAACTTCAGACTTTGACCGAGGGCACAGATAAAAAGATACTGATGGTTAAGTATCTTACTTCCTTTTATGAGTCAGTATGACGTGATCTGCCTCTAAAGCAACCAAACAAGCAGAACAACAGAAACATGACTTCTCTGATATCATCTTATATCTTGTTGGTGCAAATAATTTCTTTCATTTTCTTGGAGGATGAAGTGCTGAAAGGCAGCAGAAGCTGAAAATTATTGAGAAACACATTCACTTCTTTACTTCTAGTCTGCGACTTCCGCTCTGATGTAGAAATCCCACAACCAGTCCTTTAATAGAGCCACAGACCTCCACCAGGTCATCGTGCATGCAGCACGTCTCGTTATGATCCGTTAAGGTTACAACGACCCGTCCTGAGAAAGCTGGCGGATGCGTCCGACTCTAAACAATGTGACTGGATGCAGCCGCTGATTGTTTCACGGTGTAACTCTGTCTAAGCTGCTTATAGGGGCGCTGCTTGTTTGTTCTAAAATTACATAACAGCCAAACATTCCTTATATTATAATAATATTATATAATTATTCTGAATGCATCCACCTTTAAACACCTGGAGACCGTTTCACCAGCTGTTTGTGAGTTTATACTAATACGAGTTGCATCACACAACCCATTTCCTGTGTAGATATTTACGCACATAAACAGCTGCTGTGAGATATGGTCGACATTCGGTCAAAATTCTGTTTATAGATGATTGAAATTACTCAGTTTTTAAACTATATATCACAGTTTCACACCAATAATACCTCCCAAACTATAAAATATTATGATAATAATGTATCATTATGAGCCAGAGCTGAAACAATGAGTATATCAATCAATAAGTTGATAAATCTGCAACTATTTTGATAATTAATGTGGAATTTTAAAGCAAAAATGCTAATTTCTTTTGTTTTTTGCTCAGACAAAAACAACTTAGGCTTTGACAAACATTCATATGGACCAAACTTTTAATGGATTAATCAAGAAAATAACAAACATATTCATTAATATGCAAATAATCTGCTGTGTTGCAGCCTTACAGTTGGCATAAACTGTACTACTATTTCTGAAACGTATTAATGTCTTTATTCATGAATATATACATAAAACAAAGTCATATCTACAGTTATAAAGCATTGGTATTTAAGTTTTATATATATTTTAGCTCTAAAAACTCCTGGACCTGCTCTACATGAAGTGTCCTGAGATGGCGTCTGTTACGGTTTGTCGCTGTATAATTAAAACTGAATTAAAGTCGTAACTCAAGACATTTCTTGAGTTTTAACGGTGCAGCCTGAATTATTAAACCACTCTGATACAGTTAGTACTTTAGTGCCAGCTTAGCAATAGATTTACGTACAGCTGGTGCAATATAGCTTGAACCGCTGAGAGCGACAGGAAACCAGCGGTTGCGTAACGAATCGGCTGCAAGCTTTTGCACAGTGCCGCGTCATTGTATTCAGTAGAAAATGATCTTTTAGTCATACTGGTTAATAACAGATGGAGTCAGGACGTATTGTTCTTCTTTTTCCAGAAAACTGAAATGTTGCCAAATCATTTAAAAACACATGCAGCTCTTCGCCTCATCCTTAACAGTGGTTATTGGCTAAATATTAGGTGGTGGGTGTAAAAAGGAGTCTTGATTTTTGACGCACCGTCACGGCCACGCCCTCTGATAAAAAGTTGTGATTTTGATAACTTTTTATTGTCGAGGCCTTGAAAACACACACGCCAAGTTTCAAGCACATCAGATGAAATCCCTAGGAGGAGTTCGTTCAAATGCGACCCCTGGAAATCACCCCGAAACCTGAAAAGTCAGAATTTGACAAAAATTGGACGCTGTATCAGTTTGTGCTTATTGAGTTGCTGCTGCGTTCAAGAAAGGCTGGATTGTGTTTCAACAACAAATTCATTCTCATGAAGAGAAAGGTCCGTCTTGTAACGTTGCATAAATCCCTCCTTCTATTATTCGAAGAAGTTACTACTGAGGAAATGACTTGAAAACAGCAGAGCTCACTTCCCGTCTCACTTCTCTCAACATTTCTCCGGCCTGATCGTGTCTTACAATGTTCTGCACAGATGGAAAATTTTCATTCATTCTTCTATTTTTATTGTACTCCAACCACAGCCCGAGGTTACTGTATATAATAAAACATGTCTTCTGTGGACACATTCAGTACAGTTTTAAAATGTCCTTTCTCCATGAAATGTGCTGCAGGAATTTGCCAGCTTTGATATAAATGAGGTGATGTCTGTGTTTGGACGTAGTGGAGAGATGATGCATGCTCCACCAGGCTGCCTTCACGTGTGTGTCTGCAGTAACACTGCTGGAGTTCAGACAGAGGACTGAAGATGCAGTAATAAGTAAACAATAAACAATATTGTTGGATCTATTTGTGCTCAAGGCGAAGCTGCACACACCACGACTCTTAGATCTGGTTTCTAGAAGTGTTGCGTACAATTCTGCGTTTGTGTCGAAACTTTCATTTCCTCGTACCGAGTGAGTTTGCAGTCTGTCTCTCTTGCTCTACATGTCTGCATTCATTCAGAGGTCAAGCCACCCTGCTTCTTAGTCGTCCTAAACTCTACCGCGATTATGAATCATCCCATAGAGAAGTGGAGGGTATTTCCTCTCGCAGAATGCTCTGAACCATGTATATCTTTGTACTCTTAGGGAGGGCCCCTTCCTCAACACCGGGCATTGTTGTGCGGTCTGAGATTCATTATCTCCTCAGAATACAATAGTAGGCTGCAACCTGCTGTGCTGTGTAACACACTGTGTCTGTAATGTATTTCTAACCGTCCATATGCTTCGATTCAGACAGGTGCATATGTATGTTTCTCTAGAATATTCTGTGATGGACGTTTGGGAGGCTGCTGAGACACTGTCCCTGTTTCTCATTGAAAAGCCACAACAGCCACGGGTGTGGCAACTTTTTTATAAGTCCTGGATCTGACTCATGAACTGGACTTTGTGCTAAGCTACGAGCGGAACAATATTTGGAGAACACCCTGGGAATCCCCGGTTAAATCATTTGAGAATCCTCCCCTCAGGGTTGTCTGGGGTTTATAGATTTGCAGGTTTGGTTCAGCTTCACAAAAAAGCTCTTGGGGAATTTTCAGTTTCCTGAGATTTTGTCTCTACAGCGATGGCTCAGACGTCTTAACTTTTGATATGTTGCACTTAGCTGTTAGTAGGACTGATTTGGTATCAGTTCATCAGAAAATGTTTTGTGTTCTTGAAGAATTGAACGATTGCCATGCTGGCGCACACACACTGTTTTCTCACTGCACCACACAGCTGAAGTTGTTTACCTTGACATGTTGGAGGTGTAGCCTCTTTTCAGCTCACGAGCTGTTTCTGTTTGTACCATTTCTCCCTGCAGTATTTAACATACAGGGTTCCCACGGGTGCTTGAATTCCTTGAGATGCTTGAATTTCAATTCAGTGTTTTCAAGGTTGTGAAAATGCTTGAATTTTTTGTGAAGTGCTTGAAAATGCTTGAAATTTGTGCGATGTCTATCTCAATAAACCAAGAGAAAACAAAAATGTTTCCTAAGCGGCTACGCGCTTGATCCGATGCCTTTACATGCAGAACTCAGTTATCATACTCGCTTGGTGTTCTGCAGAGAAATAACAGTAGACTACTATCCACACCTGTTGGTCACTGTTATTGCGCTATGGTAGTTACACAATACACCGCTCACAAGCTGAGAATACAAGCCAATTCACAATTAGTTAAAAATCAAAACAGTCAATCTACCACCATATAAATTAATGCTAATTAGACCCATATTATTATGCCATACAGTGGCACCGCTGCGCTTCCCATGACCATCATGGCAAACACAACTAGTAGGCTACCTATTTAAAGGTGCTGCAAAAATGGAAAAACTGGTGCTTGAAGGTGCTTGAGAAGTGCTTGAATTTGTTCATGAAAAAGGTGTGGGAACCCTGAAAGTAACACGGAAAATGTCCATATCTGGTTTATTAGACTCTTATTAAAGAATATCATCTGCCCTCTGGTTCACACCCGGAAAGCTTCGTGTGTGTGAACTCTCTCTCTTTCTCTTCTCCACTCTGGAAAAGTCTAGACACACCTTTTGTAAAAACAGCCACTGCTGACAGGTTTATTTATTTATAATATTTACTTAGATACTGTAATATGAATATGTGTCTCGGATGACAGAAAGATTGAAGACACCTGCGGTGGGAATGCGTGAAACACTTTCCCACATTCTTAAATACTAGTTACAGGGTTCCCACGGGTGCTTGAATTCCTTGAAAATGCTTGAATTTCAATTCAGTGTTTTCAAGGTTGTGAAAACGCTTGAATTTTTTGTGAAGTGCTTGAAAATGCTTGAAATTTCACAATCAGTTAAAAATCAAAACAGTCAATCTACCACCATATGAAATAATGCTAATTAGACCCATATTATTATGCCATACAGTGGCACCGCTGCGCTTCCCATGACCATCATGGCAAACACAACTAGTAGGCTACCTATTTAAAGGTGCTGGAAAAATGGAAAAACTGGTGCTTGAAGGTGCTTGAAAAGTGCTTGAATTTGTTCATGAAAAAGGTGTGGGAACCCTGTAGTTACTGTAACGGCAGCGTGCATTAACATTTTTTTTAATTCAAAGTAATTCAAAGATCTAGAAAGTATCCCACTTTCATATTTATGCACAGTGTTTGTCTCAGTTGCATTATAACCATGTTTGCAATATCGAATAGCAGCGTACGAAATTTCCAAAAACAGAAGTAAGAATCTTGGACCTTAAAAAAAAAAACGACCTCTAGTAAAACTTGTTTATTGTTTTCTGTCTTTTCATCTAGTTGGACAACATCCTCTACCCTCCATCCACCTCCCTCAGGAAGTCCAGTATCCCCGACCTGACTATCGGACTAAGTCCTGCTCTCAAATTTAGGCGACATCTCAGCGACGATGGAAAAAACGTTCGGAGACGGAGTCTGGGAGGCGGCCTCACAGGTAAATCGCGTCTGCTGTTTCACGTCGTAGGTTCACACCAAGTTTTGTTTGGTTTAATCTGTCAGACTGATGCATTTATATGTAACTGATACCACACCACTGAGTTTGTATATTTTCCTGTGAGCCTACCTTACCTTCTGTTCCTGATGTGTTTGTACATCGTAATATTCAAACTTGGCACACGTGTATCAGGTGAGTATTTTTAACGGTCGACCACAGAGGAAGAAATACTGTTTATGTTCATCTTTTTCACATTATTGGCCACAAACCAGTGACCATCTGTTAGTTTTAGAATACTTGGATGCTCCTTTATGGGAGATGAACCTATTAATTGCTCCAAATAGCAATTTCACTCTACTTTTAGTTTTATTACTTGTGTTTATGAGATCTCACAGACTTCCCACTACATTGGAATTTAATTTGTGGAGTTTAAAGCAATGAAAAAATACTTTAACGTATTACCAGAAGCTGCTTTAGTTAGAGAATAATCAGGAATAATCCACAGACCCCGCTGTGAGCATTTTTTAAAAGTGTTTGCTACCTTAGTTCCCAACAAGGATTTGAATCCAAATGGCTGTTTTCAGGTTGCGATAAACACCATCTGTTAGAAGTCACGCGTGGCAGGACACCGTTCATAAGAGCATCAGAGGTCAGTTTGAAAGCATCACGTCAATCTGCAGCCAGCAGAGATGTGATCTAAATGTCACCAAACTGCCCTGCAGACGTGTAAAGCATCGAGGGTAAAGATCAGACTTCCTGCACTCCTTTCTGCCAAAGTTGGATCCACAGGACAGATTTCTCCTCATGGTGTTTTGTCAGCGCTCCTCCAGTGCCGGTTAGAAGGAGGCGGGATACAGTTTGAAAAAGATGACGTCACATAACTTCAGAGCACCAATCAGGACTTGGCTATATTTAAACGGACGGTTGTTGGATTTGAGCATTTGATAGTTTTGTGGTATCAGGGGTTTGATCTGATTCGTTGTAGGAAAATTCTCTCAGCGCATAACTGACCTGAAACTGCACGTGCATCGTCAGTTGGTGTTAGCTCATGCCGCTGAGTCTTACATACATACATAAGTATGGCTAGACTGTGGTTAGAAAGCAGTTTTGAATATCTACAGCTACAGCTGCACGTCGTCCTCTAGAAATGAGGAAGAGTACGTGAGCCGACAAGCTTATTACTAACTTTGTTTCACTGTCAGTTGGACTGCTGCTTCTGTGTGTGTGCTCCCATAATGAAGCAGACTGTATTCCTGTGATGGGACGTGTGTAAAATCAGCTCCCTTTGGAAATGTAAAATTCATTGTGTGAGGATTTGTGATTGCAGTTTGCCAGTTGGTAGCAAAGACTCTGGGAATACTCGACTGATCAGATTTAGTCGGACTCACCACGGGGCACATATGCATCCAATTACATCCAATTTATATCCAGTTTCCAGGAACAAGGGATCACTAACAGCTGGACAAATTAGGGAGATGAGAAGAGCTTTGCTGATATGAAAATATAACAAACAGTTCTGCCTCTGGGTAGAGGAGCGGGTGTCTCACATGAGCACGGATAACAAAACAACAGATACAGCGAGAAATCTGCGAGTCCTCGGGCAGACTGTTTTTGTTTTAGAGGTTTGAACAGCTTATTTTTCACCTCACTGATTAACATGTTGACCTTTTCACACTCGATGAAAGACCGTTTCTTCGTCAGGGTGCAGCTTTGAACGAATGCATTACCCTTTTACTAAGTGGTCGACATACAACAACAAGGATGGATAAGCAAGCATCGGCCTGACACAAGTCAAACTCCACCGGCTTGATTGTGCTATTAAAGTTTTCATTTCTATTTTATTTGTCGAGGGACATGCTATTTTTGAAATGTCATTGAAAGGTTTTTATTCATGCTTTAATGTAAATAACAGGCTGTAATTAAAAGTCCTCCTTCAGCATAAACATGCACATAAAGTCACTCATGTAGCAGCAAAGTCACAAATGTTGTGGTTAGAACATCAAGTGCTTATTCCTCTCCTATCTTTATGTTTATGCCAGCTTCTAATACATTTAATACAAGAGTGCTTATGTGTTTAATCCCCCCGAGGAGCGAGGAGCTGCTTTTCTCTCTTTGAGCGGAGGATAACGTGACATAGTTTCAATGGTTTACAACTCTGAGTTCAGATAACTCGCCATGTTTGGCCTTGTGAGTCTGACAGAGTGAGCACGTGTGGATGACCTCAGGTTAGAGATACTTTTTATTCAAGAAATGTGAACTGAATGAAACTCAGGAGAAACAGCGACAGCGTGTGTCCAGATTGTTGATTTGTTTGTTAGCTTTCGCATGATTCACGCTGAGTTGTGTTTGAAACAAGGACATCTGCACAAGGTTGGGTACGGAGTGGTCTGACCTTGCACATACCTGCACTGATTGTAAAAAAAAAAAAAAAAAATTCCCATATGTCCTGATCCACCCTTTCTGAAAGTGTTGACTAGTGCCTGAAGAGAGATTTCCTCTATGCCGGGATGTGATGGACTCTAGTGAGGGAAAACATTTGCCGGTAAGGAAGGAAGGACCTCGGTTTTCCCTTCTCATCCTGTTTGGTCTCCCTTCACGTCTCTTGAATATTCTGCAGTGATCACAGAGTAACTATGAAGGTGACTGCGCTGATAATAAACTGTGTTAAGTAGAGGTCTTCAGAACTTTTAGCTAAAATTAACACTGCAAAAAATAAATGTATAAAATAAAGTAAATTTCCAGAAGAACCACAGATAAAATGTTGTATAAATGCAGATCTACAATCAGGGCATGAACACGCAGTGACCTTTCCCTCGTAAGAATATCTTTATCACCTGACAATAAAAGTAGACATCATCCACTGTGAATAATTCTCCATCTTAAAGCTGTTTCTCGCCCGCCCTGACCACTCCTATCTGCGCGAGCATTCACCCAAAAAGCTGCTGTGAGCTGCTCAGCACAGTGAACTTTGGCGGCAGTAAAATCTCTGCAGGAAGACGCTTCATGCTCGTACCGCTGTGATCGAAAACCGGCGGTGTGAAAGCCTCATCGGGCAAGTGTCAGGTCTGCAAATTGACTCATACGGGAGTGACGGAGTGCAGAGACGTGACATGCAGGTCTGAAACACAATGCAACGCTTTGAAAACAGTAACGTCATGTGCACTTATTGAAGTAAAACGGATAGAAATCCAACTTTTTACACAATTCATTCGATTAATTCATATTTAAAATGGATAAACACAAGAAATATTTTGTTTAATTCTTATTTAATTATTGCAGTAATTGAATAGAAATTCTCTTAATGCCTGTGGCAAGTGGCAGTTAATACCTGGTTCATTTATAAAGAGAAACTACAGCACAAAGTTATTCACTGACTTTATTTGAAGTATTCTTTGAGAGGTTTTCATGCTGTATTGTGTATTTGTCACATTATTTTTATTATTACATTAAAGAGAAATGTTGCTCTGACACTAAATTCCCATGTTTGATGAGTCTGGTATTGTTCCCATTAATGTCTGAAGAAACTGTCGACCGACCGGAGCGTTCATGGTATGGTTGAGAATGCATCTTTGCAAAATAGTGGCAGAAAAAGCGGCCACAACATTGTGTGACAGCTGCGGTCGAGTTTTAAACACGACTGCACGGCCTGTTCTGTAAAAAAAAAAAAAAAAAAAACGAACAAGAAATGAGTTAATTAATGAAGTGAATGTGAAATGAAATGCCGGTTCAGTCCAATTACCAGGATAGAGCTGCACAAAATGCATCTCTCTCAAACAGGAAATCGTTTTGAAATCTGTCGTGTTCACCCTGCAATTAGCAGGACGGTGGATCTACAAACCTGCCACCTCACAGCCGATGAATAGAGATATCTGCTTGTATGAACTCGAGACATCCTCTTTATGTTTTGAGCACACGCTCTTCCCTCCCTTCACTTGTGCCAAGGTTGTTAATCCTCTCCTCTGTCTTTCTCGAGTGTTTACTCAAACAGGAAATGGAAACGTACACACGTGGATGAAAAATGACAAACACACTTGGATGAATTATTGTTGGATCCACGCAGAGAGCCGCTCGTTCAGTCGCTGAGACGGCTCATGTTGTGTTTTGATCTTTGCCTCTGTGTGCTGATGTTTGAGGATTACAGAGGGCTGATGAAAGAAGCTGTTAGTGCCACCTAGCTGTCAAAGCCGGGAGCTGAAAGTGGATCCATTAACTCACCTTCATCCTTTGCTGTTGCTTTGATTATGTAATGTCTGGGGATTGTCAGTGATCTCTTAATGGGCTTTAACCCTTTAACACCCTGCCTGGCTGCACGGGGTCAGGGGCTTCAGCTTTATGCTGCTAACAAGAGCCGGCAGCTCGGATTATCCTACGCCATTTGATCTGCACTCCCCATTTACTCCCTCTGATTATGGGTCAGGGGTCAGTAGTATGACGAAGTGATTCACAGAGATGTATAAAGTACTGGAGTAAAGGAGTGAAGTAGAAGTACAAGTGCTATATCAAGAAACTGACTTAAGTAAGGTTGAAGTGTTCTTTAAACACCATACTTAAGTAAAAGTACTAAAGTATTCAAAATGTTTTGTACTTAAGTATTGCAAGTAGAAGTATGTAAAAAAAAATGCTACTCAAGTACTGAAAGTAAAAGTACAAGTACTGTTGTTTATAAAATTTCAAATATTTATTAAGGC
The DNA here is from genome assembly GCA_004119915.2 of Collichthys lucidus. Classification (NCBI taxonomy): domain Eukaryota; kingdom Metazoa; phylum Chordata; class Actinopteri; family Sciaenidae; genus Collichthys; species Collichthys lucidus. Next base: position 27,646,770 of record CM014093.1, read on the forward strand.
ACAACTTCTAATGTTCCAGTGTTACAATGTTCATGGTAGAGTTCTGTGATTTCCCATGGTCTGTGAATGCGTCTGAATGAATGCAGAGCGAGGGGGGGGGGGGGGGGGGCGGGGCAGCAGGTGAGAGAGCGCACCTGGGTGAGTCAGGTGTATGACGTACGGCACACGAGCGAGGTTGATGTGAGACCGGGACTGTTCAGTTGTTTTTTTTTGGCGTGGTTCCGGCCGACAGTCACCGAGTCCTGGAACCAAACCGTTCAGCAATAAATGCAGTTTGTTCAATATCGCCTCGTCATTCATCACGTGTCCGGCTGGACGCTACAATAGTAACGAGTAACGACTCAGCACATGAAAAATGTATCCGAGTAAAAGTATTAAATTCATCAAAAATATGCAGTGCAGTAAAAGTGGAAGTTGGGGAAAAAAACAATACTCCAAAAAAGTACAGATACTGCATTTTAGTACTTAAGTACAGTACTTAAGTAGTTCCACTTCGTTACTATACATCTCTGGTGATTCATATATTCATTCAAAATACTGAAAATCAAAAGTATTTATTGTGTGGAAAATGACCCCTCTGACTCATATATGACTAAGATTACTAATGCAGTAACTGTTTAACAAGATAAATCATGCACTGATAGATGTGAGAGAAAAAACAAAAATAAAGTTCTATGTTTATTTTGTGAAAGTTTGAGTTATTTGTGTTAAACCACAGGAGATTTCTAGACGTGGGAAGTCACGCCAAAAACATGAAACGTTGACTGAACCTCGTCCTGTTGTTGCTCTGCAGGAAAGTACCTCCTGCTACCCACCAACCCCCAGCAGACACAGACCGCATGGCAGCCGTCATCTGAGATCTCCAACCTGGTCCGCATGTGTTCCCTGAACCTCGGAAAGTCGGACCCCTCCCTCACCTCCAGCCTGGTGAGTACTTCCCGAATCGTGACCCCCCTGGTGCGATATTCCGCATCCTGATCTGGGGCAGAACACATTCCCTCACCGTTTAAAACAGCGTGCGATCAAAACAAAAGCTGCTGTGTGTGCATTTCACTGAACCAGTTTCTGTCGGGTAATCGGAGACTTTTCCTAAAAGATCATTTGCCTATAACCGCAATGTCTCACTCATGAAATGATGTCGAGCAATATTTCACGAGTGTGTGCTTAACTCGCTCATCACTGGCATCTCTAAGCATCACTGAAGTGCCAGCTCATCTTTGAGTGTCATATTGCAATTATAGAACCGTTATCAACCTCAAATAATATATATAATCAATATTTTGGGGGCAATTTTCTCTCAGAATTAACATGTTTTTGCTCATGTTGTTTCCACGGAGATACACATGCTCTGACTGATACCTGGAAAACAATCAGGTAGCAGTGGACTCCTATGTGTAATGGAACCCAGTTTACTACTCTGAAGTAGTCCGAGTACTAGTAACAACCTGCAACAGAGACGATTTTAAAAATTTAAATTTAAAAGCGTTCCTAGAGATCGTGAAGTTTTCCAAACTGAATAAATAACGCGCATATAAACACATGGACAGATTTATCCACTAAATACATGAACTTTATTTTTAAGATAATAGCACGGTGTCAGCGACTGACCCTGCAGCTGGTGGAGGATGTGATACAAAGCAGGGTTCCCACGGGTGCTTGAATTCCTTGAAAATGCTTGAATTTCAATTCAGTGTTTTCGAGGTTGTGAAAATGCTTGAATTTTTTGTGAAGTGCTTGAAAATGCTTGAAATTTGTGTGATGTCTATCTCAATAAACCAAGAGAAAACAAAAATGTTTCCTAAGCGGCTACGCGTTTGATCCGATGCCTTTACATGCAGAACTCAGTTATCATACTCGCTTGGTGTTCTGCAGAGAAATAACAGTAGACTACTATCCACACCTGTTGGTCACTGTTATTGCGCTATGGTAGTTACACAATACACCGCTCACAAGCTGAGAATACAAGCCAACTCACAATTAGTTAAAAATCAAAACAGTCAATCTACCACCATATAAATTAATGCTAATTAGACCCATATTATTATGCCATACAGTGGCACCGCTGCGCTTCCCATGACCATCATGGCAAACACAACTAGTAGGCTACCTATTTAAAGGTGCTGGAAAAATGGAAAAACTGGTGCTTGAAGGTGCTTGAATTTGTTCATGAAAAAGGTGTGGGAACCCTGACAAACATTTCCAAAAACTCCACAGCGTCGTAAAGTCCAAAATGTATTGGAAAAAGATCGATGTAATCATTTGCAAAAATCACAACCTCTGCTTCGGTCTCTATTAGTCGACCTTTAGTCTTTTTAAAAACATTTTCTCTGTGCTCGCTAACCTGTTTGGAACACACCCGTGTCTGACCACACCATAAAAAAACAGTGTAATTAAGATTTCTGACTAATCATTGCAGCTTTAAACCTGATTTCTTTTTAGTTCTGAGCAGTTTTCTATATTTGTAGAATAACTGAACGAAACTGTAAGCAAACACTTCTGTTGTGCATGTTCAGTGTGGTTTTCAGGCAAGCATTCATGCATCACTGAGATTCTCTTATCTTATCACATCATTTCTGGTTTATCGAATGACTTGTATGTTTTGTTCATGGCTCTTATCTGTCACTGCTGCTTTGTTTTGAAAAAAACGACTTTATAAATTCATTTATTTCTGTGAACACAAACAAGCCACACGACATCAGCGTTCACGTTTATCAAGATAACTAAATACACTCGGAAAAGGAAACTCTTTGTGATCGACGCATGCGACAGAACAAAAACACGCTGAAGAGGTTCAGGTGCGTCTCCGCTTTGAACCGAGTGATGTCATGCAGACGGAGGTGACCTTCAGCTCTGTTCCTTTAGATGACGCTGACAGATACTCGGCTTTTGATTGTATCTCACTCCTGAGACAACGAGATCACGATACCCCCTCCCCCTCACTCCTATCAGAGGCTAATCCAATGCTGTTAAGCTATGAGTCATTCCCAGTGTGTGCTCGCCATCAGTTAGGGAAAAGGTTAATGTAATAAAATGTGTTTGTGTGTGCACAAGTGTGTGTGTGTGACAGAATATTTTAGTAACTGACACCTATCTGACTGTGTCAACCCAGAATACTGTAACCAGAACTCGAAGAGGTCTAACTAAACCTCAGACGACATTACAGTTACTGTTTACACTAATAACATAACGCCGTTCATACTAAACGTGCTCCTGATGACTGATTTCAACAATTTATTTATAGAGAGACACAACTTTGCTGGCTTGAATATAAACTGAAGGCGTCTCGGGTGATTTTTAATGATTTAATCTTTTGGATCTGGTTTGTTTTAAGTACAAAATAACTGAGCAGACTCTGTACACTAGGGGGCGCTGGTGTATTTCAGTGTTAAGAAGTAAACATCCTTGTGCATGTAAAAGCCACAAATAAATCCCTTTTGGTCACTGTCTCCTGCAGAGTGAATGAATACACGATTTCCTGTAACTTAATTGTCCTCCGGTGGATAAGTTGTCCTGCCTGCATGTTGATTCAATTTATGTTTCAGCACTTTATGACCTGAAAGAGTCTTTGTGTTTTTAGAATAATCGTCCACTGACCTCGCAGAGACATCCTTTAAAGGTTAGAGTATGAGAGCGGATACACAGCAGCTCTCTGTGGGGAACAAGTGTCTTGCTCAAGGACACTTGAGCTGTCACGACAGCTTTGCATGGATTCAGACTTTCCTGCATCACAATAAAGGAGTGTTTAATGTAAGTGTGCTCGCTGTATTCTGAGCCTAGAATCAGTCGGCGTTAAAGAAACCGAGCAAAGTTAATGGAGAGGACTTGACTCGTCTCTCAGGTAAGGCTGAAAGGTCACGGGGACCCGGGGAACCTGGCACACGATTTCTTTTCATCAGACTTCATTCAGCAAATTGGGACCGCACAGATTGGGATTGAAATTGGGCCTGTTGCTAAGGAAAGGCACTGGGGTGCAATGCACAGGGCCACATTAGATCTTCGCTATGTGTCATGCTTCACCACTCCACCTCCAAAAATTAAGTTTTTTTTATGGAAAAAGGAGAAAATGAGCGATCAAAAGAGAACGTCTTCACTGAATAGACTGTGCTGCTGTGGATAAATTACAAATGCATTGAAATAATGATCATACAACAGATGCAGCACAAATTATGCCTGAGTTATGTCCAACACTGTCATTAAAATAAAATACAAGCATCGTCTTTAACAGTTAACGAACACTTTTGAGGCCTAAGCATCTGAGACTGCAGGCCTCCCCTCGTACATGGCTTTAAAAAAAAGGCACGTCCTCATTGCACGTTTAGTTTACTTGCTTAGTTTCATACAATTTCTGTATTAGTGGGATCTAATACTGCTGTTAGACTAACGTCAGACTGCAGCAAATACATTAAAAATATAATTTCTAAGTAATTTATTAGTTTTTAACGCTGGTAAAGTTGTAAAAAACTGCAAACTACTCTGTCTTTAACCAAATCACATACGTTTAGTCTCTTCTATGTGCTGGCCTTTTGATGCCTAGTGTATTTTTTCACTTCCATTGACTGAAACTGAAACTGTTGGGAGCCCCCCTGAGGCTCCATCCTCCTGCTTTAAACACCTCAGAGCCAGAAGGATCAATAGTTTAGACTGCTGGCACTTCGAATGAGTTTCCTCTGGTGACAAAACTGAGATTTTTTCATTCTGTACATGTTTTAAATCTTCCCTGCAGTCATTTGAATGCAAACAGTATGCATTCACACATCTTAGCGGATCATCTTCATGTCACTGTAGTATGCAGGTCAAACGTTGACTCATCCTTATTCTAAACAGTGTTTGCACGCCCCCAGTGACTCCGCGGTTGGCACCTTGTGAAAATTAGATTCTCCTGACCGCTGCTCAGATATTGTCGTATGTAGACACAGGCTGAATGGCTGATGTGTTGCTGCGTCTTAACGGTATCTGTTGGAGCCGGTTGCACTGACACCGTGGGGCTTCGTCTGCGGCCTTCGGAATAAGCTTAGAAAAGATAGTGAATTAGTTGACCTTGGGAAGAGAAGTGAAAGAGACAAACACTTGAGCTTCGAGCCTCTGAATAAAAGCTGCTGTTTTCTTCTTAGACTAGAAAATTCATCCGAATATTGTGAAAGGAGCTGCACGATTAATCATCAGTTGTGATAATGATTTCGATTTCTTAGTTACATGAATATGATCATAGAAAACTCTGCTACTGCTGCATGAATGAGATCAAGCACCTCCTCGATCGAGATGTCTTGGATGCATCCTGCAGCAGCAGCCTGTGCAAAAACTCTGAAGACTACAACGGCAAAAACAAAAAGAAAACGTCCAGAGAAAATGGCAAAGAGCTCTCAAAACAGATCACGATCTGCTGTATTTTTAGAACAGATCATATGCAAAGTGTGCACACGACTTGTATCTGCAATGCAAAGCAACACAACGGACTTGTTGACCTCAAAAAACACCACAAGCACCAAGGGCCAAGAAGATTTGCTAACATTATCTCACTGTTGATTTCACCTTAGGTGGTACAACTTTATTTATATTTGACTTCCGTAAGATGTACTGTGTCTAAGGTCCAGCCATATTTTGAGGTAGGGGTGGGCGATATATCGAATATACTCGATGTATCGCGGCTTGTTCTATGTGAGATGTATGAAATGACTCTATCGCGACCATTGAGTACTTGTCACGTAAATGTTTTAAGCCGTCTGCATTTAAAAATCCCCTGCGAGCATGCATACTTTTTATATCAATTGAGGAGAGAAGTAAAGAGTCCAAGCGAGTTAATTGAAGATGGAGACGGACGACTTGGTTCCGAAGAAAAACAACTGCGGTCACACCAGCCGTCTCTCGTTTTCGCGTGGTCACGTCAGCTGCTCCAATATTTTCAAGTGCGCCCTTATTGCCGACTTTATGGCAAATACTTCAAAATAAGACGTGGGTGTTAAATGTATTAGTTTATTTATAAAATATGAATAATGGTAAAAATTTGATTTAAAAAGTGTGTCTCATAAGCCAAGTATGATCCTGCACTGCTTCAATGCTCATATGTACATTAGGAAATATATAAAAAATTCCTAAAAAATATAACAAGTGTTAAAATGCTATAAAAAGAGTGTGTGTCATACAGCAAGTGTAAATCTACTGTTCTACACTGATTCTGAGCAATTACAATGCTATCAAGGTAATAATGACATTATTTATTAGAAATAAACGAACAACAAAAATTGAGATATATATCGTGTATCGCGATATAGCTTAAAAATATCAAGATATATATCGTGTATCGCGATATAGCTTAAAAATATCAAGATATATATCGTGTATCGCGATATAGCTTAAAAATAGAGATATTGGTTACAGGCCATATCGTGCAGCCCTATTTTGAGGTTTGTACATTAGCAGGAATGTAGCATTGAATGAAAGCGGTGCTCTGTTTATTTAAATGAAAAATACATGATAAATTATTAAGATCTCAGTGTTGATCTTCATAACCATTTTGTCCATAATCGTGCAGCCCTCGCTGGCTGAGTGTCCTTGCTTCTGTTTTGGACGTTACATAATCTAAATGGTATCGAAACAACATCTTCAGTGTTCCCTTAGTTACACAGGCGGTGAGGCATTTGTCATAATGATGGTTATATGACTGGGAAGCGCATTAGTCCCTGGCCTCGGTGACAATGAATGAATGAATGGAGGCCTGCCAGCACAAACACTGATGCTGCATCTCGAGCATGAGATATCACTTCTAACCACAGTCAGCTTTGGCAGATCTCTCCATGTCTCAAGAGATTTAACTGGCTGTTGTCGGATTTGGACGCTTGTTCGTTCAGTTTGAAACGGGCGAATTTGAAACATGGATGGTTTCGATTTTCTTCTTTCATTCGAAATGTGACAAAATTAAATAATAATTTAAAAGATTAATTTCAAGGGCTTCCAGGAAAAATGTGAAGCTTCATTTGAGCATTTTGTTCTTTATTATGGAGGCGTGATAATTCATTTTATATTAGCTTCAAGGCTCTCCAGCGTTACTAAAGGAAGCCAAAGGGTTTTAAAAGTCACAAGCTTCCTTCACCATGAGTGTTGATGTCCTCAATGCTGCTTTGTTATGAGTCGATGGATTTTGCAGAACTTTGCATTGTCGATGCATCTGTTGGTTCTGTAAACCACCAAAAAATAACTGCCTAATTTACCGTACTGATCAAGAAATGCAGCAAATTCTCACATTTTTGAACCTTAAAATAAAAATCTGTGCTGCTGTAAAGCCAGTCCTTACCTGTTGCTTCACCTGAGCTCCTGGTTTGTTTTATTAAGGCGGTATTAAAGTGTTAAGGTAGAATAACACTGGCAGTTGCAGCTTCTCGTAGCAGAGAAAAAAAAACAGGCCGGTGAACACTTCTGCACACTAATGTCTTCTTGTTTTCGCTTCCCGTGACGTGACGATAAAACAACACTTTTAATTAGTCATCTGATGATTATCTCGCTTAATTACTCATGTAATCTATAATGTCAGAAAGCAGAGGAAATTATGTTGCCTTTGGTGATTAAACAAAGCGGAAAATAACAAAATATTCAGACTATAATGATAAAAAAACGTAGAATTATAATTATCTGACTAATCATTTAAACGTCTAATTGTTTCACCTGCAGTACATCTTAATCTTCTGTGACCTCCTAAAGTATTTATATATATATTCAAACATGTTATCTCTATTAAAACATACATCTCTTGGTATTGTTTAAACTATAACAACATTACATACAGACATTATTTGGTTGAAGACTCTTGGTGTGATGCTTTATCAGCCGTGCAGCCGCCTCTCGTTCCCTCACAGGACTCCTGTTATTGCTTTTTGTGTGTTTTTTTTTTTTTTTTTCCTCCTCTATGCTCTCCCATCATGCCCCTGGGTGTGCATGGCTCTTTGACAAGCGTGGCACATCTCTCTTGACTGTGATGCTCCATGGCAGAAAATCGATACATCACCTCTGGTGGCGATATGGAGATAAGACCGTCATAATCCTGATGTTGTGCCTTTGTGGACCCTCATTCTCCTTCATAATTGTAGTCGGTGATGTCCTTCACTGATATCATTGTTGTCGTCTCAGTGGAAGGAAGTGCAGTTTATGTACAGACAGACAGAAGGTGTTGTGGTGTTTGGACAGCAGAACCAGTTGAGTCCACCTCAAATATGAAAATACTATACTAAGAAAACAAGTGGAAAACAAGTTACTCAGACGCTCTGTGCTCTCTCTCTCCTGTTTCATGGTTTGAGCTTCAGTTTGTGTTTAGTAGTGTTTACGTTTGATGTATTATTTGCATATTATACACACTGATTTGTGGAGATATATTGTACTGTTGTGTTTATAATTTAATTCCTTTTATTGAGTAGATCTCCCCATGGTTTACGGTGTGGAAACTAATCATATAAGTGCACAGAGCTACAAACTGGAAATAGAACAGATTAAAGCTAAATCAACTCTGCAACTAAGCGTAATATGCTGTAATTCAGATTGTGTGCTGGTATTTTGTGTAACAGTGATACCGCATGAAAACATTTTCGTGCATCATCCTCGCTTGTGTTTTCTCCTTCTCTCCCCGTTATGTTCCACAGAATGGCTCTTGGAAATATGTTTTATGTTTTCTTTCACACATCCCAAAATTACAAACCACGCGGTGTGTTACTGTAAACATACGGGTGGTGGTGATATAAATGAAACTGTCACTCTAGATCAGTGTTTCTCAAACTTTTTCAGACCAAGGACCACTTTGTCAAAAAAAAAAATTTCAGGGACCACCTGACCCCGTCTTCAGCCACCTATCCATCATTCTTTCCCATCCTCTCCGTGCCTTGTATTAGTTAAAGTTCACAGCTTTTGCTGCTCTTTTCCTTGCTTTCTTTTCCTTACTTACTGACGTGACAGCGGAATGATTTTGTCTATAGGAGACGCCGTGGTTGCTTAGGCAACAATTTGGGCACTGCTAATTCAGATTTATCTTCATATATCCATTATACATATTTTAAAAAAAATATTTGTCTGCATTTTTGTTCAGAGAACAAATTCGCTTTACACTTCAAATAATGTTAGGTAGGACTAGGGCTGATATGGCCTGTAACCAATATCTCGATATTTTTAAGCTATATCGCGATACACGATATATATTTCGATATTTTTGTTGTTGTTGTTTTGTATTGTTTATTTCTAATAAATATTGTCATTATTTCCATGATAGCATTGTAATTGCTCATCAACATAGAACAGTAGATTTACACTTGCTGTGAGACACACCTCTTTTATAGCATTTTAACACTTGTCATATTTTTTATGAATTTTTATTACATTTCATGATGTAAATATGAGCTTTAAAGCTCAATAGCTTCCAGGTCCTGTGACCTATTGGCTCAAAATCAGTGTAGAACAGTCGAGTTACACCTGCTATACGACACACACTCTTTTTTATAGCATTTTAACACTTGTCATATTTTTTATGAATTTTTAATATATTTCATAATGTACATATGAGCATTGAAGCAGTGCAGAATCATACTTGGCATATGAGACACTTTTTTAAATCAAATTTTAACCATTCTTCATATTTTATAAATAAACGTTTAATACATTTAACACCCACGTTTTTTTTTGGAAAACCGGAAGTGTCCACACGCTGCTAGCGCTGACTTTCCAGTTTTTTAAAAGTGTTTGCCATAAAGTCGGCAATAAGGGCGCACTTGAAAATATTGGAGCAGCTGACGTGACCACGCGAAAACAAGAGACGTGACCGCAGCTGTTTTTCTTCAGAACCAAGTCGTCCGTCTCCATCTTCAATTACCTCACTTGGACTCTTGGCTTCACCTCTCCTCACTTGATACAGAACGTACGCATGCGCGCAGGGGATGTTTCTGGGTGGGCGGGGCAGTGTGCTGCGTGCTGTGAGCAGCAGGAGTGAGTGACAGGCAAATCCCCGGAGAATTAAATGCAGACGGCTTAAAACATTTACGTGACAAGTACTCGATGGTCGCGATATAGTCATTTCATACATCTCACGTAGAACAAGCCGCGATATATCGAGTATCCCTAGGTAGGACTCCACAAACTTGTGTGGGAAATTCGAATATTTTAAGAGATCCTCTCACGGACCACTTGAGGTCGCTCGCGGACCACTAGTGGTCCGCGGACCACACTTTGAGTAACACTGCTCTAGATAAAGTAGTTGCAGCTGAGACGTTCGGCTCCCTGTCATCCGCTCTGTTTGAGATACAATTTTTCTCTTTTCTGAGATCCGAATGCGTCCGTGTTTTTTTTTACGCAGCAGCTTCTCCCAAACTGAGTAAAATGAATTGAGAAGAAAGCCTATTGGATTTTTTTAAGTGGACTCAAGCTGACGTGGTTTTTTTTATCTGATGAATGCATACATTTACATGGCTACTCCCAATTTACTCAAAATTGGAAATAAAAAACAGGGAGGAATTGAGAGCGATGCATCGCAACTGTTTCTGTCTTTGTGCTTGTCGTCAAGGTTAAAGACTCGCCTCATCCATTGGGCGGTTGGCTCTCCAGGGTTTTTATCATGGCTGGATATTCTAACTTCTTTTGGCTTTTGACAGATGGATTCTTCGCACTGCTTTTTATGGAGGGAATGGACTCTTTCTTTCCTTGCCGCTCTCTTCACAGGCCAGCGTACCTCCTCTGCTTGCCTTACATCTGCAGGTTGCCTCTCGGTGTGATAAGCTCAGACAGTGCAGAGGCTGTGGGTCACTCAATCAGCGCTCTCTGCATGCTTTCAGCGCCAGCTTTCCCTTTTTTTTTTTTCTCCAAAGGCGAAAGGAAGCGACCTCAGCTGCCCACCTGCCAGGAGGAAATGAGTCACAGACAAACCGCTGGACTTTTCCCAGAGGCTTTTCTGTGGCTGAGCTCCAAGGCCACTGGCACAAACTGTCTGCCCTCATAGCTGCCCCCTGAAACCTTTAGCAGCTTTACTTTGTGTCTATTTTATTTATTTTGAATGGGACTAGATGTGCTACCATCACAGTCTGAGCATAACATTTTGAAATATCTTTTTTAATGCAAAGATAAAAACAACAATGAAAACGGCAGCAAGTCTTCTCATTTAAGAAGCTTGAGGCGGAAAATATTTTGTATTTTTAGCAACATTCTGGGAATTGCAGTGTTGGTCCACCACCAGAGATGTATAAAGTACTGCAGTAACGGAGTGGAGTAGAAGTACAAGTGCTATAACAAAAAACTGACTTGAGTAGAAGTTGAAGTGTTCTTTAAACACCATACTTAAGTAAAAGTACTAAAGTATTCAAAATGTTTTGTACTTAAGTATTGCAAGTAGAAGTATGTAAAAAAAATTGCTACTCAAGTACTGAAAGTAAAAGTACAAGTACTGTTGTTTATATTATTTCAAATATTTGTTAAGGCTCAACTTCTAATGTTACAGTGTTACAATGTTCATGGTAGAGTTCTGTGATTTCCCATGGTCTGTGAATGCGTCTGAATGAATGCAGAGCGAGGGAGCGGGGCAGCAGGTGAGAGAGCGCACCTGGGTGAGTCAGGTGTATGACGTACGGCGCACGAGCGAGGTTGATGTGAGACCGGGACTGTTTAGTTGGTTTTTTGTCGTGGTTCCGGCCGACAGTCACCGAGTCCTGGAACCAAACCGTTCAGCAATAAATGCAGTTTGTTCAATATCGCCTCGTCATTCATCACGTGTCCGGCTGGACGCTACAATAGTAACGAGTAACGACTCAGCACATGAAAAATGTATCCGAGTAAAAGTATTAAACTCATCAAAAATATGTAGTGCAGTAAAAGTTAAAAATAATACTTCAAAAAAGTACAGATACTGCATTTTAGTACTTAAGTAGTTCCACTTCGTTACTATACATCTCTGTCCACCACTTCGGTCCAGACTTGAATATCTCAACAGATCTCGTTCTGACAGTCGTGGTGGTCAAATCATGGTCCAGATTATCTGGATATTTGACTAAACATTTGCAGAACCAATCACGTTCCCATCCGCCTTAGCTGTACTTTGTATTCATTAAGATTTTTTGATGAACGATTAAATTTCAGCCCTCTAATTTCCTAATTGTTGTAACACCGGTGTGGTGAGTGTTACAGTTAAAATGCACAATAGAGAAAAAGGAGCTTCCTCTTCTGAATAATACAAATGAACCCTCCCCTGAGTTCCTGCCGCGTCTCATCCTCATTGTTCGTCCAACGTGGAATTTTCTTAATTGTTCCACAGACTGGAGCAATGGCTCGAGACCAGTCGGATGAGCAGAGCAGGATTCTTTAATTCCCTCAGGTAATCTGGAGGGCATTGTTCAAGCTGGGGAAAAAAAAAAGTTGACTACTGTAATCCTCGTCCTCTGAGGTTTTTAAGAGATTTATTCAAAAACAGCCTGATTAGCCGAGCTCTCTCCACTCTGTTATCAGCACAAATGACCATCACGCTTGCAGCACTCAATCAGCTTTGTGTTGCACAGGTTTTAAAAAAGTTGATGTAGTGGTCACCTGTCTGACAGCACCTCCTCCTCCTCCTTTACCAGCGGTGGTAGTAACGTAGCTGTCATTCCAGGCCATACTCTCCAAGAGAAATCATTTGAGCTTGGCTGGAGATGAGGAGAATGGAAGTGGCCCACTTAATATTCACAGAGCAGTAGCACAGTGAATGGAAATGAGTAAGAGAGGGTGAAAAAAAAAAAAAAAAGCGAGAGGGAGGGGGCGCAAAGAAAAACACAGACTGAAACAGAATGTGAAATTGCAGGATGGAATTGGCAGCACGGCGTCGGAAACAACTTCTTTTTTACGAATGCGAATAATTCAGGGAGAGTGTGGGGACATCGAGTTAGTGCGTGTGAAGAATCATGGCCGCTTCAAAACTCATCTCGGCGTCTGGAGCTGGAGGAGCTCTTGAAATAGTTGGAGATCGGTTCTGCAGGCTGATTTCAGCTTGATAACGATTCAATATTTGAGTATTGGAGTGAAGCAAGCGTCTCTTATCGGCCCACAGCAGTTTGAAAGGTCTTTACTTAAAACGTATTTCCCTCGTCCTTCCACATACTACTTTCTACTCTACACTTCCTTCTGCATTTAATGTCAGCTGGAGTCTCAGCCATCACCGCTCTAAGCTTCATTGACTGGCCTGCCTGCCTGCCGCAGACAGGATGCCAGATTCATTGTTGAGGTTGGAGCAGAACAATGCTGGGAAGGATATCCTCTCATTTTCATGGTCACCTCGGGTGCCCAAAAAGCGTGGCTGCTCGGAGAAATGAGTCTTGGGGCTCCCACTTGTCCCCGGTACCCTCCCCCCCTGCACCTCCTCCACCTCCTCCACCTCCCGCCCATCGCTACGCTAAATTAGAACTGCCTATCTTCTCCCTTCACCTTCATTTCTCCCTCCCTCTCTCTCTTCTCTCTCTCGCTCCATCTCTCTCTCTCTCTCTCTCTCTCTTCACTCCTGAAGTTACAGAGGAGAGGGAACAAGAGGAGGTGTCAGCTGACTGCCCCCCTCCAATCAGATAAGTTCTGATGGAAGTGTTTAGCAGCTGCTAAGATCAGATTTAGCCGGAGGGAGGGAGGGAGGGAGGGAGGGAGGGAGCAGGAGGCTGGAGCTCGGGCAGTGCAGCGTGGCTTCGCACCGGTAGGGAGGCATGATAAGTCGGCGCTCTGTATCATGGACGAGAGCAGCATTCTGAGGAGGCGAGGGCTACAGGTAGGCAAAGCAAATGTAACCGTGGCTGTGCGTGGGATTGAGCTGCAGGGTGACTTTGTACTGGATGCATGCATGCATCGCTTTGTGAGGCTCCTGTATTGCTCTTTTTTTTTCAGCAGAACACAGTTAGTACTTTGAGACCTTTTCGTGTTAACACTTGGCAGCACAGAGCGGGCAAACGTTTGGGCTCTGCTGGCGCTGGTGTCTTGCATGTGAGAGAATCTGTTGGCAGAACCTGTGGAGATATTTGTCAGTAGATCTACTGAAGAGGATAATTAGGATTAATCACCAACGAGCTGCAAATGTTTCCACCCTCACTACTTTGTGTCTTTGCACAGATACTGAAACAGTTTACTGACTTTTTTTAAACGGCTTTAAATCATTTGTCACATTTAATTTGTGTCGGCTGCCAGCAGGGGGAATTAGAGATGTGTACTCACTGATTATGTTGTGTGAAGGGCTTTATTGACTCTGCATGATAACGTAGTCTACGTCTAATAATCTGATATTTGTTTGTTCAATAACAAACGATGTACTTAATCAAATTACTGCTGTGGGAAGAGAGGACAGTGTGTCCTGAAATATAGAAATTGCTTTATGTCATTTTTAATTATTCATTAATCATCTCCTCCAGCCGGGCTGACTAACTCTGCAGTAGGTGTTTACAGTAAAGAGTAAATCAGACTTATTATTTTGCTCGCTCTCGTTCGGGCCACTTACAGAGTAATTGATAAACACGTATTTTTAAGGGAAGCCTTATTAAAATTCAGCTGGAACTACTGCATGTGTTTCGAATCACAAACTCCCTGTGATCCATTGTATGTGTCATTTGTTTTAATTAGGCTGCACTATGGCTGATGAATTGAAGCAATAAAAGTGCTTTCACGCTCCCGGCGTTCGTTTTTATAATAAACAAAGGTGAGTTTTGTTTGTTTGAGAGCAAATTGTTTCCTCTGTAATGTTTTTTAGCTGTGGGACAATTTTTTAATGAAGCAGGCAACATTTGACTTTCATGCACACAAATTTAGTGTCAATATGTTCCTCTGCGATTATGAATCTTTCTGAAAATTACACGGCTGAAATGCGGACTTTTAATTTACGCTGTTTGAGTTTTTATTTGATGGTCTTAATGGATTTCTCTGGAGAAACCAACAGGTTTATCAAAGAGCTTCCAAACTGTAATTTTGTGCACAGTTGCCCTAATCTCTCCATTCCTTTGTTGGACACCACCTCCTCCTCCTCCTCCCTCCCTTTGCTCTCTTTCTCCACCACACAAGACTTCTTTATGCGCTCCAACATGCATCGGCTACAGCAGAACACAACGGTCGCTCCTGTGCCCTCCCCAACTTTCACATTCAAAAGGAAACACGGAAGTTAGTTTGTCAGGCAAATGAATTGAGCTGGTTCAGCGCCACAGTTTCCCCCTTTCATTTCCAGGCCCAGGAAGGGATGACTTCACTGCAGGCGGACCTTGTTTATGTTAAGTGGATTGAGAACTGGGCTATTTACAGTACAGACGGTGTCGGTGCTTTTTGGCCTCAAGGGGAGAAATGTTGACGTATTTCAGTATCTTAATCTCGTTACCTTCCTTTTGTTAGCATCATATAAAACCGGGCGATTGACTAGAGGAGCAACATCATTTCATTTATTTAAACTTTAAAAATGTCCAATTAATTAATCAGAACAGAAGTTCTTAATATATGTAGGACACTTTTAGCACCTTGTTTATTTATTAATCTAAATACGAATTACTTTTAGGAAATGTGCTTTTGCAAGTTAGTCATAAAGCTACTATCAGGGTTCCCACGGGTGCTTGAATTCCTTGAAAATGCTTAAATTTCAATTCAGTTTTTTCAAGGTTGTGAAAATGCTTGAAATTTCACAATTAGTTAAAAATCAAAACAGTCAATCTACCACCATATGAAATAATGCTAATTAGACCCATATTATTATGCCATACAGTGGCACCGCTGCGCTTCCCATGACCATCATGGCAAACACAACTAGTAGGCTACCTATTTAAAGGTGCTGGAAAAATGGAAAAACTGGTGCTTGAAGGTGCTTGAAAAGTGCTTGAATTTGTTCATGAAAAAGGTGTGGGAACCCTGAGCTATAGCTTAGCTCAGCATAAAGGCTGCGTCCAGAGGTAATGAAATGTACATGCCAGCATGTTCAAAGTTCACTTATTAACACATTTAATCTTGTTTGTTTTAATTGGGAGGTTATTTCCAAGTCTTAATGCCAAGATAGACTAATTGGATGTTATTAAACAGACAGACATGACGGTGTTAATCTTTATTTTGAGATCCAGTAAAGCAAAGCAACAAGTATCAGTTGGCAGAAAAAAAAGGTCTGCATGATAATAACGTATTTGCATGACTGTGAGGAAAAAGGGATTTCGTAAGCTCAGTCAAAACTTTGACTTGATCTTCGCGAAGAACAAGAAGAGAAAGCTTTACCATTGTTGTTGTTGACGCCTAACGAATGTGACAGTGTGCAGAATTTATTTTTAGACTCGTTCGAAAAAACAACCGCAGACTAACCAACAAATACGCAGGAGAATTATTGTTTCCCGGCATCAGAACCATTAATGAGTTCTCTAAACACGGCGCTCGGCTGAAGTGTGTTCGGCTCACTTCATTTGTCTGTCAGGGCTCCGAGTCTGGAGACGAATAATGATTTGAAACGGGAGTCGAATGAGGTGAAATTACATGCACATGATGTCCCTGTGCAAGTTTCTCTTGGTTTCTATTTATTTTGTAGGCGTGCTAAATAAGCAGAGAGTTGTCAGGCAGATGTGACACTACAGGAATGAAAGCATTCACCTGTAATTCCTCCTGTAATACAGACGTATGTGTTATCACTCAGGCTTGAACGACCTTGCTGAGATTTCTAATTCACAAATTTATATATCTATGGCAAGATATCTGAAGCTCTTTAACAAGCACCTCTGCTCTCCACGTCCATGTCTGACACCAGATGACTTCCCTTTACTTTAGCTTTTTAGCTAAAGTCACGTTTCCTCATTATATAAAAATTTGAAGGTTTTATAGAGATTTTAATGACGCCTACAGCAGCCACACATGACGTTCATCTTAATTAACGAGCAGCCTGTCAGAAGCTTACTCCACTGCATTATGAGCTTTACTGTACTTGTGACATCTAACACTGACTCGTAATAAAAAGGTAGCTCTTCAATGTCTAAAGAGCCGTTTGTGTGAAGTGATGTGAGCCAGCGAGTGCGATACAGTCTGGCTGACAAAACATGATGGTGCAGCACCAGGAGGACCGTCTACTTGCATGTTTTTGAGCACTTCTTTCTATGGCTGACCCATAAATTATATTCCCATGAGAGAGGCAGTCATGAAGATGTTGTTTTTTGTACTAATTTGGTGTCAGAAGTAACTACTTTACTAAAACGAGAAAGCTCTGACATAGGAGGGGCAAGTGACTAAGGCGAAGGAAGCCTCTCTGCTGAAGTGTCCTTGTGCAAGACGCCGAGTTTCTATCAATTCAGCGTTCCTTTATTGACGCTGTGAAAGAGGTCAGATTCAAAGATGAAGTTCTCCTTGAGGAAGAGGAATCACAAACGAAAACCTCTGTCATCACGGGGAATATAAGTAGCAGGAGTATAATGCCAGATGCATACAGTAGTCAAACACGTTTACAAAAGAACAGATGCAAAATTAACATTTCTGCATCTTCTGTATTTGATATTTTTAAAATAAATTGATTGAGGGGAGGGGTGTGATATGAAAACATATGCAGAAAGTAAAATTGTGCACAGAAAACAAAAACTGTTGACGATAATGTGATACGTTGTGTACAATAGCAGCCTCTGGTGTGGA
Source organism: Collichthys lucidus (assembly GCA_004119915.2). Classification (NCBI taxonomy): domain Eukaryota; kingdom Metazoa; phylum Chordata; class Actinopteri; family Sciaenidae; genus Collichthys; species Collichthys lucidus. The sequence continues at coordinate 27,664,353 of CM014093.1, forward strand.
TCCCAGGAGCTACCTCCTGTCTCTTTGTCTAGGATCTTCAAACTGTTTTTGATCATGTTCACTGGAGGAGAGACAAACTACTTATAGGTAGAATATCGGCATCCGTGCACATGTCTGCACCTGGAAATAAAAAGGTTCCCACAGCCTGTTAACTGTGTTTCCATCGCTGCTTTTGCAATGACCTGTATAGTGTTCACTTAGTCTCTGTCTATCTCATCTCCGTCGTGGTCGTCACAGTAACCCTGTAATCAGGACAGCGTTTGTGCACGCCGAGCAGAAAAATGCTCCCTCCTGTGGATGGTTTTCGTCTTGAGGATACTGTTGGGTGTACAGGTTTAGGATTAATTAAACACCAGAGACCTGGACTCTGTCATTCATCCTTCTGTCTTATGCTTTCTTTTGTAACTCCATGTTGATGTGTTGTCACCGAGCCCCCAGGAAGAGCGGCAGGCTTTGAAACCATTTGGACATAGTGGGCAGACCGTGTAATGACAGCGATGGTAAACCTCACAGAATTTCTATTTTATGGTCAGAATTTCATCTATTCACTTTGATAACATTTGGAAACTGTCACTTATAAAAGACCCGGGAAATCAATTTTTTTTTGGTTTCCTGTGCCACTGAATAGCTTCTGTAAAAATAAACCTGCTCCTCTGCTGTATCCAGTTTTCTTTGTACATCCATGATGATAAACTGAAAACAAACCGGTCTGCAGCTGCAGATTTTTAAAAAGCTGAAATTCTGCAGGCGAAGGGACTTTTTTGGGGATTAAATTATGTTGCTTTAACTTAATTTAGACCCTGATTGTTCCAGTGGAAACGCACTGTGTTCCTCTAAATGTCCCTGTGGAAAGTTCCTGCAGTGGAAACGTAGCTAATGTAAATTTGTCAGTTTCCTATATTCCATATTCTATTAATACCAAGTTTTTTTTAAATGTTTGAATCCCAATTTGATATATTTCTATTAGTTGACCAGTTGTCCGTGACGACACAGTTCAAACTTTGATGTCTCTGATGTCCTTACCGTACCTTCTGTTGGAAACTGGAGGGGCGTCTTTAGCAGCTTCCAGTCCTCTGTCATCTCCAGCTGTTCATCCCGTCTGTCGTCTGAGTTTGTACATCACTTCTGTCATTTGCATTCGCTCCTGTCAAACACGAGCAGAGACACCGGTCCACATTACACGGTGAGTGAAGACATCAGGAAGATGCGGCTGACAGCCACATCAAGATATATATAAATATATGTAGTATATTTGGCATTTTGTCAAACGGAGCCTCATTAACAACAAGTGGCAGTTATCAAACAAAGACAATGTGAAACTGTGGTAACACACATGAACAGTAATATATCATCAAGCAGTAATGTGACAGAATGAAACGTTTAAAAACAGAATATTAAATAATTAGACAGGATGAATGTCCGTCAACTTTTAATGAGCACAGGCTTGAAATCTCTTTTTTAATTGACCACCAACTGGTCTTTTGGTAAATATTTATATATTATTTAATATGCATCACCACTTTCACTAAAACACTTTTTCTTGTCAGCTTACTTAAAGTTGTAAATCTGTAACTAGAACCTGAAACTAAGGTGCAAACTATTGATTAAATATGTCACATTACGTTGTAATAAATCGTACATATTCTCTTTGCATAACTGTTTAATTGGAAGAACTCATTTATAGCTTCCACTGGTTTGGTCTTTTAAACTAAACACTCACAAATTTCAGATATTTGTCGTCAGTTCAAACTGTGAAATGGGATCTCCCCAAAAGACACAACCAAAACATCATCACCCCCCCCTGGTGGCTGGCTGTAGTATTGGTCATAAACCCCTCCATGTTAGCAGATATGTGCCAAAATAATCTGATTTTTAAGTAGGTCTTATAATGTTAATGTATATTCAGCTGTTCCTGATTTTGATAAGTTATTTCATGCTATGTAAGATTGACATCTGAGCCAGGACCTCGATTCTCACTTCAAATTAAGTCGGCGGCGAGAGATGGCAGCTGCCGTATCCAGGATGTTTCTCCAGTGGAAGTGGAGGCACGTCGTCTTTCTTTATATATGTTATTGGTACCGACATCAGCTCGAGAGGCAAAAACTTTCATTTCAGCTGTCATCGAATTATTAGCTACAGCTGATGTTATTCGGCGTCCATTTTCACCAGCGAGAGCTCAAAACAAGAAACCTGCCTGAATGAACACCTCTGCTCGCTTCTCCCCCCGAAGCTAAAATATTTCATTAAAGTGTAATAATTTCTTATGATGTGAGTGAAGGTGCTTTGTATTTCAGGTGAGGTGGGTCGCCTCCACTACACGGTTGTGCACTTTAGGCGGTGTATTCTAGAAGATGTTAATGTGGATGTGTCACATTTTGAAAACGGAGCAGAAAAAGTTGATTTATCTTCATGAAACTTTCTTATTACTGAGCCTTTCACGTCTGACATCCTCCAGCCAGCGTTGATGAGATGTTGGTGAAGTCTTCTGTAATTGAGCAAGCAGTAGAGAAGGTCACATCCACAGTTTGGTCAGCAGCGATCTTTTAGTCCTCCAAATACAGGCTGACAGATTGTTTAGGATCAATATCTGCTAAATGCTCAAAGACCCCCTTTGTCCAATAATCCTGCAGCTGTGGACGGGGCCAAAACACATGGCACACACGGCGGCATGTTAAAGATTTCTCATCTAGTTTTGTCAATATGCTGCTGGTTGGATGAAGCCTGAGAAGTCCTTTAAACCGATGCAAACCTGAGGCGTATTGATGATGAACGAACCGGATCAGTTGCCAATATTAATATAAAAAGAAACTCGCTCAGACAAAACTTTTAACTCGTGAGAATCTGAAGAAGTTAGACCGGCTGCAATGTTCCATTATCATGACATTAAAAAACAAAGAGAGATAATCAAATTAGGGGACCATTACGCTCAGTGCCGCTCTTGAAATGAATTGTTTCCCCTCTTACAACGTTGGAGGCACTGGATTAAGCGTTTATGACAGCTAACATCCTGCTACAAGGAGAAATGTGTGGATGCCAACAGATTTAATCAGCAAAGCTTTCTAACGGTGTTTGCTTTGCAGGAGAATCTCCCCCTGCTGGTGCAGAAATCAATACCTTTCGGATCGAGCTGGGCATAATGGTGGAGGATATATTATTTCAGACAGTAGGTTGGAGTTTCCTGTAGTTGTCATGGTTGATAAAAGTCAGTTGCTTTACACGCAGATCAAAATTCAGGCCCGGATTGTTTGTTTGTTTGCTGCTTGAAGTCGATATGTGCACTTTGAGACGTTCTTGCATCAGTTTTGTGAATGTATGGTCTGTTGCTTTGCTTCACATGTGTCGGGAGCAGATAACCAGCTGCATTGATCTGTTTAACCTCCTCTAATCTCAAGATGCACTTGAGGTCTTTTGACTTTGAAGCAGCAGCTCAGGTTTGTGTTTTTGAGTGAAATGTATCAATAACTATTCAATGGGTTGCCCTGAAGTTTGGTACAAATATTCATCCTCCACATAGGATGGATTTTAATAACTCTGGATACCATTAATTATTTATTTTGTCCATTTATGATCAAATTAATGAAATGTTGCCATGTTGGTAGCTGCGTGCGAGTCTCCTGACGCCTGGTTGCTCAAACAAACCATCTGTAACCACACCCACCTGTGAATCAAAGCGTCCACGCTCTTAATCCTGCATAACTTTAAGCCTTAATATAACCTGAACAGGTGAGTTGTATATAAATTCACCCTCAGTACAGTTGTCACGAACAGTAGTTACAGAGACCAAAACTGTTTTTTGTACCAAAACGAGCCACGCCTGGGCTAACTGACATTAATGAGCCTAGCGGAGAGAGAGCATTGAAGAACGGGTAGAGAGCAGGCATCAGAGGGCAAACTGGTGAACATACTCTCACCTGGAAAGTGGCGTCGAAGCTCCAGTCTGTGGGCGAATGGAAACAGTGATGGTCACCTGGAGCCAGGTAGACTACGACATGAAACAGGTCGTTATCAGAAGATGACAGGAGGTGGTCCCGGAAGGACGACGACAAGTCTAAGGACAGAAAAACCGACATGAGGACAGGCCAAAGTCCTCAACCAAGACTAACGAGTCTTCAACAAAGACCAGTGAGTCCTAAACCAAGACCAACGAGTCTTCAACCAAGACCAGTGAGTCCTAAACTAAGACCAATGAGTCTTCAACCAAGACCAGTGAGTCCTAAACCAAGACCGAGTCTTCAACCAAGACCAGTGAGTCCTAAACCAAGACCAACGAGTCTTCAACCAAGACCAGTGAGTCCTAAACCAAGACCAACGAGTCTTCAACCAAGACCAGTGAGTCCTAAACCAAGACCAACGAGTCTTCAACAAAGACCAGTGAGTCCTAAACCAAGACCAACGAGTCTTCAACCAAGACCAGTGAGTCCTAAACTAAGACCAATGAGTCTTCAACCAAGACCAGTGAGTCCTAAACCAAGACCAACGAGTCTTCAACCAAGACCAGTGAGTCCTAAACTAAGACCAATGAGTCTTCAACCAAGACCAGTGAGTCCTAAACCAAGACCAACGAGTCTTCAACCAAGACCAACGAGTCTTCAACCAAGACCAGTGAGTCCTAAACCAAGACCAGCGAGTCTTCAACCAAGACCAGTGAGTCCTAAACCAAGACCAACGAGTCTTCAACCAAGACCAGTGAGTCCTAAACCAAGACCAATGAGTCTTCAACCAAGACCAATGAGTCTTCAACCAAGACCAATGAGTCTTCAACCAAGACCAATGAGTCCTAAACCAAGACCAACGAGTCTTCAACCAAGACCAGTGAGTCCTAAACCAAGACCAACGAGTCTTCAACCAAGACCAGTGAGTCCTAAACCAAGACCAACGAGTCTTCAACCAAGACCAGTGAGTCCTAAACCAAGACCAACGAGTCTTCAACCAAGACCAGTGAGTCCTAAACCAAGACCAATGAGTCTTAAATTAAGACTAGGTAGGTTTTATAATTGGTTTGTTAATTATGTGTTCTGGGTGGACTGGATGTTCTGGGTGGACTTGGTGTGGCCATACATGTAAACATGTTTATTTCTGCTGTGAAGTTGGACATTTGGACATGGGGACTTATGGAGACTGACTCACTTCTGGAGCCAGCCTCAAGTGGACGTTTGAGGGGACTGCAGTTTTTTGGCATGGGCTTCACTTCACAGCCACGGAGGTTGCCGCTTGCTGTAGACTCTTGTTTGATTTTTTTTTTTTGTCTTCAAGAATAAAGAAAGTGCATCTCCTGACAGACTCATTGGAGATGACAGCTTACAGCAGACGAAACATTCAACATTTATTTTTAGATTTTTGCGTCTACATGTGTCGGTTTATCGTCTGTTTCACTGTCAGATTTACATTTAGCCCAAGGCAGAAATTTGCTGAATGTTTCCAACTCCAGCCTCTGATTACAAAGTAGTGAAGTTATCCATCCTCAGTGATGTTTGATAATTACAGACAAACTAGAGAAAGATTAACCTTTACTCTAAAGTCACTCAAGGTGTTGGATTTGATGACATCATGACCTAATATGACAATAGGGATTTTCCTGCCAGTCAGCACCAAACCGAGTACACTTTTGATCTTGAGATGTAGGAAAATCCAAAATAAATCAAGGGGAATTATTAATGAACCACTTCGCATCTGCCTCTTTTTTTTTTTGCACGAGTAGTTCCACAGCTTTGATGTGGTGTCTTGGAGGTGAAATCTTGTTGCTAGAAGTCATTAATTGACATTTACCCCGTAGGACAACAAACTATCGCAGGTTCATCATGTCAGAATTGTTATCTCTCGAGCACTCGAGAAGGCTACTGGATAAACAAATGATTAAACGAAACAAGGCTCACTTTCATCACCGGTTTGTTTTCCAGACGGACAACTCTGAAGATGAAAGGTTTTTATGCAATTACTCTGTTTGACGACGTTTCAGCCCCTTAAGGATCATAAAATTTAATGGAAATACTTGTATTTGTTTATGCTAACTTAAGAAACACAAGGCAGAGATATTGTTTCACAAATCTAAATCTTGATTGTAACAAAAAGGTTTTTCTCGTTTGTACACAGAAGCTGAACCAACAAAAACCTAATTAAATGAGAAGATGACTTTATTAATGGATGTTTTTCATAATGTTTAATTAATGTTTTAACTGTTGCACATCTTGTATTTCTATCCAACAAGATGAAAAAGACATTAAAGTGCAAAATGCACAGATCTAGACCAAAGCTTTGCTCGTACAAGTCCCATGACTTCATTTCTCCTGTCTGGTCTTTGCCTCCATTGATATTGCAGCAGTGTGAGTCAGAAACACTGTTTGACCATGACATTGACACACAGCTCAGGCCCTGAGCACATCAAGAGAAATGTCTGCGAGCTATAATGAAGCAAGTGGTGAAAGACCACTGACCGACAAAGAGAGAGAAAAGAAAAATGTCTCCATTATGTCTTCCTAATCCTGCCGTGGTTAACCACAGGAAGAAAAAATAACCGCATTTAAATCCTCCTGTTCCTTAAGATTTAATTCCTGAGATTTCAGGTCCTGGTTTAAATGGCGATATCTGTGGCCACAGCAATATGGGTTGCCGTTTGTAAAGCGCCTCGCTCTGAAAATAACAGCAACATTTTGTCACATTTAGCTAAAAAACAATGTTATTATCACGATAATCCAAGTCCAAGAGTCCATTTCCCTGGATAAGATGGGTTTTATTCGTTATTTGCCACTATAAAGACGCTCTGACCTTCTCGAGCTTTTATTTTGGCACTTCCGGTTACCGTCATTTGAATTTGCATTTTAGCTAAATATTTAGTTTCACCCGAAACATTTTGCTTGAAGATTTAGATTCATATTTAACATTTAGATATATTTTTAACATTGAGCCTCAACATTTATATTTAACATTTAGATATATATTTTACATTTAGCTTCAACATTTAAATTTAGATTTAACATTTAGATTTAACATTTAGATTTGGGTTTATATTTAACATTTAGATATATATTTAACATTTAGATTTAACATTTAGATATATATTTAACATTTAGCTTCAACATTTAGATTTAACATTTAGATATATATTTAACATTTAGCTTCAACATTTAGATTTAACATTTAGATATATATTTAACATTTAGATTTAACATTTAGATATATATTTAACATTTAGCTTCAACATTTAGATTTAGATTTAACATTTAGATATATATTTAACATTTAGCTTCAACATTTAGATATATATTTAACATTTAGCTTCAACATTTAGATTTAGATTTAACATTTAGCTTCAACATTTAGATTTAGATTTAACATTTAGATATATATTTAACATTTAGCTTCAACATTTAGATTTAGATTTATATTTAACATTTAGATTTAGCATTTAGATTTTACATTTAACATTTAGATTTTAATATTTAAAATATCTCTAAGTTCACAAATATTGTTCTAAATGTGCAAAAAAAAGTGACTCTCAAAAATTCAAACCAGTTTTTTAAACATTGTTTTTAGCTAAATGTGACAAAATGTTGCTGTTATTTTCAGAGCAAGACGCTTTACAAACGGCAACCCGTACAGCAACATTTTACGTCTGTTTGTACTGCAGCCAAAAACACGCCACGAGTGACTGCAACACGATGTCATACATCAGGAGTTGGTAACTTTGCCGAGGAGTTGAAGGTGTGCAGCCGCGTCTTGTTGTTTCGTATGTACAAATTTTTTGATGAACGATCGCTGTCAGCGCTCACCTTGGTGACAACAACATCGCCTTTCCCGTGACCGCTTCACGCTGTGTTTGTCAAGTTTTAATGCGAGCTAGCAGCGGTAGGAGTAATTTAATACAACACAGGGACGACGTTAACGCAGCAAACAGTTAATTTAGTGCATGAGGGCAATTTGGATCCCACATGGGGATGTTGGCGGACAACTAATATGGTAATGTTGCTATTGTTTTGCTGGATTAAGTGCTTTATTTGGTTTCTGTTCGATTCAGGACTCATTTATACTCTGAAGATAAAACCACACTTTAGTCCGAGAAAGAGAGAGTGCGTGCTTTTGATGCGTCTTCCCACTCTGTTTCATTAAAATCATGTCACAGCGCTCTTTGAATGTGCTTGCTGTCAGTAATGGACCCATTTTTCTGCAAACTCAGAAATCTGTCAAAAAATATCAAGCATCAAACGCATAAATAAATAAGCAGCTCCATACAAGACGTTTATGTAAATATTTTACTGATGCATGAATTTATTTCAAGCGAATATGTTTTTTAACAAATTGGTTGATTATCATCATTTTTCTTCGCTCTTAAATTGCCCTATTATAGACTTCACGCTGTTATTCGGTGTGCAGTGATTGGTGGATATCCCATCAGTGTAAGTCATTCCCTGCTGGTAATTAGTGGTGTGCGAGCTGCGGTCATGTCTCTCAAGGAAAGTCTCTGCCCTTGGTCTTCTGTCGGCAGCAGGGGAAGCCAGACATTAAGCCCTAATTGATAGCAGAGGGAGAGTGGGGCTTAGCACTTTTTCTGCTGACGGGAGCAGCCAATACACATCGACTCAGTGTCCTACACTGCTTGAGACAAAGGACCTCACCCTTATCAGGTTGTTATGAGACAATGAAAAATCTAATGATCAAAATCAGTGGGATTTGTAGTCCCAAAACAAAACAGATCCAAAGTCAGGTTGTTTCTCATTGCTCCTTTACAGCGAGAGGAGACGCCAACAGGGAGAGATTCGAAATAATCCGAGCTGGAGAGCTTTGTGTTTGTTCTCTCACTGCTGATATAAACGAGCACGGGGAGGGCGATTAAAAACGAGCCTCCTCCTTTTGCAAGAGACGACTGTAATTAACTGCTGTAAATAATTAAACAAACATTTGCGTTAAGTCTAAAGGTACGCCGTGTGCTCCTCTGTCGCCGTGGCTGATGTTGGCTTTCCATGTGGCGCTGACACATCAGCAGATGCTGCAGCAGCATCATTAGTGTTCTGATGTATTTTACTTATTTGTTCCTGGCAGCTGTCAGAGAAATATGTTTTTTGGAGGAGTTTTAATAAAAACCTGTAGTTCGATTTCTGCGAAGGAGCCGAACAACAAATCTCAAGGTGTTCTGTTAAAAAAAACACCAAGTTCTCTCTTGACAGGTGCGTAGTGAGTAAACTGGATTTACTCAATGGTAAGAGCACAAGTTGAATGGCATGGTTGTCCAAATTTGTGTCCAATCAACTTGATAGTACGAGGTTTAAGAAGATGCAGCATGTTGTACGCATGCTGTGTTCATTAGTTTGTTTATGTCAATTGCATGAACCTTCATACTACTCACACGGGACTCACACAGGAGGCGGAACGGCAGCGTGACAGCAGCGCCGCGGTACTTTGCCCGGTGTCAACTCACACCGGACGCGTATCAGCCGCGGAAAACAACAACAAACAGCTGACTTTGCTTCTCCAACGTGGAGGAGATTATAAAAAGCATCTGTTGTGTCATAAATGATTGTGTGTTGTTCCACTTCAACAATCAGTCTCTCATCGTCCATGTTGAGACCCTTTGATCGATCTTTGATCACCTGGTGCCACCGGTCATGACGTAACGTTGATGTGAAGTTGTAAAAAGCTACATGAACTGCGTATTGTGTTTTATTTTGAAAGGGGGCGGAAGTTTATTATATTGATTCTGTGTCGGGTTTCCTGTCTGGTGCGCAGTGCTCTGTTGAAATTTACGAGGTTCAGCCGCGGCTCGCGGCAAAAATAGAAACTGTGTGAGTGCTCTCATTGACTAGACTGGCTTCTATTTGCTGCGGTGACCGCGGCGGTACTGTGCCGCTTCAGTTCCACGTCCGGTGTTGGCGTTGGCCTTTGGACTTTAACAAGCCTGGGGCTCGCTCCTTATTTTTTTTTACTCATATCTCAATTTGTCTAAACATGTTTGAATTTGAGAAATTGTGGCCAATTAAATAGAAACTCAAACTTTCACGCAGGTTGTTGCGATTCAGAGCTCATTCCAGACAACTGATGAGTTCATAAGACGAGCCAAAGATTTAAATTTCTCGCCTCGTTGTGTGTAAAACAATGAGAAACCACAGCAGTAATAAAATAACATAAAACATAGACATGGAGCATAAAAACTAAAGACAGAACTAAAAGACTTGTGCCAGAGGATCTGACGGGTCTTCGAGTACTTGAAAACAGTTTCTTATCGATCCACAGTGACCGCTCTGAACTCTCGACCTCTTCCTCTCTGGTGGTGTCACACTGTTAAGTCCTGAGGACACGACTTAACAAATATCCACCGTAAAAAACACAACACAGGATTGAGGACAGTCCACATCGTGTTAACACATTCTGCGAAATGACTTTGCAATATTGCAAATGTTTGCCAGCGGCGTTATCCTTTAGGTAACAAGCCTGTGAGAACACATAATCCCTCAAGAAATCAATGAGGGCATTGTCGGTGCTATTAGACCCTGACTTCATGTAACGCTGCGTTCTCCACTTAGCCTCAGCAACATATGTACGTGCACTTTACTTAAATAAACATGAGCAGAGTGCGTGTGAAAGCACCGTGTGAACCTAATTTACACCTGATCCAGACACAAGGAAGCAAATGAGCTTTATATTTGCAGTTTTTTATCACAGATGCATGTTCCAAAAATCAATAATTAACCTTCCACACTCCAGTTTATGCCGTTTTGTGCCTTTCACTAAAGAGTCGACGGCATAAAGATGACAGGAAATGCGTTTTTTTTCTGAGAGCGGCCTTCACGCTCAGTTCAGCTGTTATATGATTTAAGTGAACAGTTTTAAATCCAGATGCTTCCTTTTAAACTTCTTGCCCCTGCTCTCTTGGATGGGACGTAACAGTTCCACACCTGCTCTGTGATTTTCTGTCCATATGGTGGCTGTTTGCGAGGTTGTAAAGTGACTCCTGCTGCTGCTGCTGCAGCAGGATAGTGGACTGCCAATGTGCTTTTAACGGTCTTCAGCGACTGTGGTGTTTCTGCAGCTTTGCCACAACTTCTCCAGTGAACAGGCTTTGTGCTTATAAATAAAAACAATAATCTGCGGGTACCGTAAAGATTTGGTTTGATGAATCTGTAAAGTTTATCAGCTCTGAATGAAGTAACCTTTTCAGTGTTATATCTCCCGTTAAATGACTTTCCTTTGCTGGAGTTTATGGCCTCCACGTGAGGAGGGATGGTACACAAGCTGCCACATGAGTGATGCATTATTTAAAGTTCATATTAAAGTTTTTAAATGTTTGCACTTGTAACTCGTCTTCTCTTTTCATTTGCAGAAAGAGCTGAGTCTTCCCAGAAGAGGCAGTTTGTAAGTACCCTGATTTAAATTAAGTTGTTTAACAGGAATACCGTGTAATAAACGTTTCCCTGCAGCTCTCACACTTATTATTACACTTACGGTTAGTGCAGATACAAAATAATACTTGTATGTGTAAAGTTAAAGTTTTTATATCAGCTGCACGCTGATAAAAACATTTCACCATAGTACAGCTGCAAGATAAAGTCAGTCAATATCATGATATAAATATTCTTCTCATCATAGAAGATCATCATCAAATTAATGTTCATATGTGACCTGGAAAGATTCTTGATTCTTGTTGTTCTTACAGGTTTTCACATATTTTCCACTTGCTCTGTCACGTTTTATCAATCACCGTATGCCTCCCAATTAACAAAATGTAACTCACACTTACAAAAATAACACATTTTTTCATTTTGCTCCCATTTTTTCACAAGTTGAAGTAAGAGATATAAGACTTCTTCTGTGTGCACAATTTGTATTTGTGTTCAAATCTGTGTTAGTGAGTAAAGATCGTCCATCCAGCTGATAGGTGTCGATAAAACAGCATGAAAAATAAAAGCCTGCTCTAAAATGTGCAGTTTTATTTTGAAAAACATAGGTTCATTACTTTATTACACACTAAACTATGGCTATTTCACATACAGAAAGTTATCAGGTGTATTAATTATCGTAGTAAAGGTGTTTACATGGACACAGATTGAAAGAAATGCACCTCTTGTGTGCAGAGATGAAGTCTCAGATCTAAAACAAGTGCAGTTTGAGTTAGTGTGCATGCTTTTCCTTCCACACATTGATAACCATGGTAAATAACAACACAAATAAAGAATGAATACCATAAGAAAGCAAAAATAAGCACACCAAAGATGAATAATATTTAAAAAAGTCAGTCGTCTGTTGCCTTTAGCCAAACTGACCAACTCTCTGTGACTTGTGCATTCTTTAATCTCAACCTGAAAGTTGTTTTTCTTCCCTGTAATTACTGATGTCCACCTGTCATGGGCTGGAGGTTCCACGTTTTTATTTATTTTTTTTGGCTGCTGACAGCAAGTATGCTCAATAAATATGTATTTTCTCTATCTCCTGTTTGCCTGAAATGTGGCAAACAGTTGGTCTCTGGGGAGCTTTAATTCAGTATTTCAAATATTTCACTCGGACGTGACGTGTCGAGGACTTTGCTCGCCGTTTTGCCTCGGGTGACGGATATAAAAAAAAAAAACTACAAGCGAACACGGATTTTCGTTTGTTTCTAAGAGTCTTTTTAAGATGTCTACTTGTGCAGTGCTTCAGTGTTTGATTGATAACTTTATGTTTATCTGTCATGTAGTGAATACGTTGCTTTTGCACCCTCGTTATTTGATTAGGATTCTTAAAATCATCCTCGTCCATTCATACGTGCAGCTTTTAAACCAGATGAAGGCGTAATACACTTCCCTGACATTGATTTTTGGTTTAGTTTGGTGATGCAGGAGAAAGATTTACCCATGACACGTTGCTGCTCTCGCTGGCACCTCACCATAGGGGGGCATCTACTGTAATAGAGGTGAGCCATTACTAACAGGCTGCTGTGAGATCACCAACCGCACCGGTTTATATTTAGAGTGCCGGAGCCTCTAGGGACCTTGGTAACCATAGTAATGGTGTTTGAATATGACAAAGTTGATGTAACCGCTTCAAATTCATCACAACAGCTCAGACTAATCTGAAAAATGAGAAGTGAGGATCACAAGTAACACGTTATAGTGTGTCCTATATGATGTGACACGACTATATTTAAATGTCTTGATTGGTGTTGTAGCTTGTAAATCTCCCGCTGCGTCACTCATGCTTCGTTTCAAAGTGTCAGACGGGATAAATGTTGATGTGACGGATGGAGAAGCTGAAGTAGTGTGTAAATTAACATGATAATGATGTTTAAGGAAGAAAAATGAAACCATTAACTGTTGCTGGCTCAGTGTTGTGAGCACAGAGGTTTTCCTGTGACAGAGAGCCATCTACTGAACATTTGATGCCATTAACATGCTGGCTGCTGTCAACAGGATGCTTAATTACCAAGTTTAGCCTTTTCCACAAACTCTTTACAATCATGGGGCATTTACTATTGTAACATTTCCTCCAGGAGTGATGGATTATACCTTTTTTTAAAAGATATATAGGGATGTAACGATGCATCGTGACACGATTTGAAAATCGCTACAAATGACTTGAATCGGTTGACAGAAAAAATTAATCGCGTTTCTTGGCGAATGCGAGAGAAGTAAGATATTTTTTGTCTTTTTAAAAAAACTTAGAAATAGGTTATCTCGGATCTCTAAAGTCACTGGTTGGTGATTTATTTGTTCCACGTCAGGTGTCAAGTCTCACGTCACTACGTAGGTACGGAGCACAGAGCGAGGGAAGACATTACCTGTGTGGCGGCATTTTGGATTCCCTATATACACAAATACAACCAGTGAGAAATAGACAGACAAAACCAAAATATCATGTAAATATTGCAAGAGACTGTTAACATATAGCGGCAACACGAGCAACATGCAGCAGCAACACGAGCAACATGTAACGTTACGCCACCTCGCGAGCGAAAACTGGACATAACAGCAGTTAACAGCAGTTTACTGTGAGATTGTTTCTAAAGAAAGGAGATATCTGTCATGTGTTTTGTTGTTCTAAGATGTAAGTTGCACTTTATAAGAACAGAGTTTCTGTAAAGAAAGATTTTTTTTTTCCTACAAATAAAAAATAATTTGTCTGTATCGTATCATGAACAAAAAAATCGTGACTCGAATCGAGTCGTGGGTTGAGTGTATCTAGTCGTATGTGGAGCTGTTTTCAACGGAGTCATTCCAGTTGAGCGATTACTCGAACCTATTTTTAGGTTGACCTTAACAACAGCAAGTCTTTTGCTGAGACCAGATAAATAACTGAATTTGCATGTGAGTTGGCACCTCGACGTGCAACTATTATGTTGGATCCTATTCCTGTTTCTTACCAAAACACTGGAGGACCAAAGCTGCTGTGCTGCTCAGCTACTCCAGCGGCTTTGCCATGCAACAGGATATCAGAGGAACTGTTGACTGTAGCTTGTGTTACGCGGCCTTTTTATGGTGATGATGTTGTCAAGCGTACTTCATGAACTAGATCACTGCACACGAAGGTGCTGTCAGAGGTTTAATGAGACCTGTGAGTATAGCTGCAATCCTTCCGATGGTTTTTCGTCGAGTGTATATCCGTAAGCCTGGCATGCATTTGTTGACAGCTGCTCGCTGAATCGATCGGCCATTGAACGATGACTCGTCCTGCTGTCAGTGTGATGGTAGGAAAACCTCAACCCAAACTCCCGCGTGTTGCTTCGGCGGTGAAACGAGTTGACTCATCAGCAGATTCCCTCTCTGCCTCTTGAAGATCTGCCTCCTGCGAGAGAGAGCACCTACTCACTTGACATGCTGCCTCTCTCCTCTCTCTAATAAAAAAATATATAATTCGCCATGACTTACTGCAATCACCTCGTTAATCCGCCGTGGCTTGGACAGTGCCTTATTTGTGCACAAACATCTGCGCTATGAATGTTAAGGGATGATGTTAGTGATGAGCTGCTGAAGCATTTAGCGAGTTGAAGTGCCAGATATTTCCCTCAGGAGATGGTAGAAACCAAAACCGAGCTAAAAGGAGAGAAAATGTTGAACTTAGATTCTTCAGATGGACACAAACACGGCTTCAAATGAATACTAGTTGTCAGAGATGTATAAAGTACTGGAGTAAAGGAGTAGAAGTACAAGTGCTATATCAAAAAAACTGACTTGAGTAGAAGTTGAAGTGTTCTTTAAACACCATACTTACGTGAAAGTACAAAAGTATTTAAAATGTTTTGTACTTAAGTATTGCATGTAAAAAAAATTGCTAAGTACAAGTACTGTTGTTTATATTATTTCAAATATGTATTAAGGCACAACTTCTAATGTTACAGTGTTACAATGTTCATGGTAGAGTTCTGTGATTTCCCATGGTCTGTGAATGCAACTGAATGAATGCCAGAGCGAGGGGGCGGGGCAGCAGGTGAGAGAGAGCGCACCTGGGTGAGTCAGGTGTATGACGTACGGCGCACGAGCGAGGTTGATGTGAGACCGGGACTGTTCAGTTGGTTTTTTGGCGTGGTTCCGGCCGACAGTCACCGAGTCCTGGAACCAAACCGTTCAGCAATAAATGCAGTTTGTTCAATATCGCCTCGTCATTCATCACGTGTCCGGCTGGACGCTACAATAGTAACGAGTAACGACTCAGCACATCAAAAATGTATCCGAGTAAAAGTATTAAATTAATCAAAAATATGTAGTGCAGTAAAAGTGGAAGTTGGGGAAAAAATAATACTCCAAAAAAGTACAGATACTGCATTTCAGTACTTAAGTACAGTACTTAAGTAGTTCCACTTTGTTACTATACATCTCTGCTAGTTGTTGCACTACCCTGCAAACAGCCAAACAACATTTAATGCAGGTTTGCACTAAGATATCAGGCTTCAAATTTAACACTGTTAGCCACAGTTCTGCCGTTTCATGAAGCCTTGGCAGTGTCATTGTGGAGGTGGAATATAACTGATTATAAATGCCAAGTTTAGGTTCATAAGTCGCCGAAAACAGAAATGTTTGACTACTTTCATAATGAGACTTCTTCGCTCGAAGATACACCAGCAATGCTTTTTTAATTCAAACTGTTCTGTGAGTGTGTGTGTGTGACCTCAATTAAACAAACTGCTCACAAGAAGAAGCACGAAGCAGCTTCAGACGAGAGCCGTGGCATTAATTAAAAGCCGTAAAGAAAAGGTGTATGTGAAACTAGTTCTAAGCCGAGGGACGAGCATAGTAAGAGGACGGTGTGTAGTGCAGGATAAGTGAATGAACCACTTTCTGCATAACTCAGTCAGGATGCAGCTGCAGAGAGAGAGAGAGAGAGAGAGAGAGAGAGAGAGAGAGAGAGAGAGAGAGACTACTTGGCTCACGTCGAGGTAGAAGAGAATTCAAATGAAGTCAAGCTGAACAATAGAAGCTCCTCTGCACACTGCGCTGTGAGTCAGTGAAAGTTTCTCTCACCGCAGGTACAGCAGCGGTCATATTTTATTATAAAAACCTCGGTGAGTCACCTGCCTTCAGCAAAAGCTACAAATTACCAGCTCAAACATCAACGACTGAATGAATCCAGCCCAGATAAATGAACCCTCTCTCTGTTTTACGACGTCGTAGTGACATATAGTAAATAGATTTTTAGGTAGGTGTAAATAAGAAGTATCTCCGTGCACGCTGCTGATGTCTTTTGTGTGCTGCTCTTTATTATGATTTATTTATCCTTTTGAGATAAACGCGGTGATAAAATTTAATATTTTCTCTGGACTGCCAAGCAGCCTGGATGAGAACACGCTGAGCATTCCTCTCTAACTGACTCCTCATGGTGAGACGAGGTGTGTGAGTGAAGTGGAGTTTGATTTGTGTGCTCGGATGTTGAAACCAGAGACCTTTCTTTAGCTTCTCCTCTGCAAAATAATTATTCTTTCATTTATTTAAGCAGAAAGATGGTACAGAAGGTAGAATTGTTGTTTTCTATTGTGTCTCCTGGTTCAACACAGAGAAAAATATTCAGACCGGAAACTGTTGTGACATTTCGGGAGAGTTCAGTAAGATCCGAACCAGCCAGGACAATGTGCCGGTTCAACTCTTTGTTTTTGTATGATTTAAAGAAACCATAACTATATTAATGATCTTTAGATGTGTTGCTTTGGACAGAGTCGCTGTCTTCCCGTCTTTCCAGTCTAAACTAACTAGCGGCTTGTTGTAGCTTCACATTTAAGCATACAGTGGTATCGAACTCTCCAAAAAAAGGCAAACGTTAAACTGCTTATTTAAAGTATAGGCAGTGATTTAATTGTATTTTCATGGTGAGGGTTGGGGACGGTTGTGTGGACGGTCCTGCATGATTTGACTGGATCTTGCATAAGTGTTTGTTTACAAATACTATATGTTTTTGTGTTTCTTTATATTCTAATTGTATGTCTGTTTGAATCCTCTTCACTTCATATTCCGAGACACGTTTTAGGGCAGAGGTCATTTCCCCAGCACCCTGAAAACGCTGCAGTTACGTCTCATTGACTTTCAGAAGGAGGAAAGAATCCTCATCAACCCACAGGGCCCGGCACCATTTACTGACAGGAAGTCACGGGTCAGAGGTTTCCGTTTCTAGCTGTAGCTCAGATCGTCGGCATTGCTTTTATTCTTCCACCGTCAAGCGTAAAAGTCAGTTGAACCCAGGAGTGAAAAATAATTGTGATTGCCCGGCGCTCACTTGTGCACATACCCACCCACAAGGACACAAAACTACGTCACCATCCTGCAAGTTAGATCCTGTCAGTGCAAGACAACGTAACTTGTATTAACCAAACAGTTTGTTCAGATACAGACATGAGAACTGTGATTAAATGCCACAGAACAGAACAAACACAAACAGATCAAACACTCTGAACTCTGTGCTACTGCGACGTCTGTCACTCAGACAGGAAACATGCCCGTATGTTGTGTTACTGACAGTAAAGTTGTGTCTAAGGTTCCTTCCTTCCCTCCGAAAGAGGGAAACAGCCCTACCGGTGGCCAAAAATATATCACATCCGTATTTTGGAGAATGAATGAAATCGAGCTCTTCTATTCATGATCCTCACACAGACAGTTTTTAGGCTTTGTGGCCAGAGTTTGAACCCAGATGGAAAATTCATCAGCCGACTCTTGACCTGGTTTACTCAAAAAAATAAAAAAATGCACGTCTACATCTTCTGCTCCAGTTCCTTCCTGCCTCATCCACTCTGTGGTTGTTTTCCTCCTCAAACATGCTCATCGTGATGAAGAATTTATTGGTGCACTCGATGAGTGAAGCAGCAGCTGTCTGGTCTCATCATGCAGCAGTTAAGGCTGTTGATCTGATGATCTGAACAAGCCATGCAGTCGTTCATCCTTAGACAATTTCCTGCTGGTGACTCATTGGGATCTTGATGGTTTGGAATTAGAGCCTCTGCATCATGGGTGATTTTCTTAATGATGAGCAGTAGCCTGTGGGGTCTTTAAGATCCTTGCAGGGGCTTTGACACTTTAGTTCGTCATCATGCTTTATTACTTTGGGTTTCAGAGTAACTCCACGGTCACATCCAGCACTCATGTGTCTCTAATCCAAACACAGACACTTAATTCCTTCTTCTATTTTCCTGCAAGGTTTGTTTTTCAGAAAGTCCACTGCAACATGTATTTTTAGCTCCTTTTCTCTCCATGATTTATTGTTTACAAAGCATCGACTCCAGGTGTGAGCGTGTCCTGCTGCACGCTGACTGATGTGGACTGGCAGGTAGTGCTGCATTATGTTTTTTTTCTTTCAAAGATGACATCACCCGTTCGGTTTGTGGCGACATTGCATCGCATGGTGTCGTGCAGCGGCGTCTGTCAAGGTGACTGCGCGTTAAGAGGCGCAGACGAATTTTTTAGGTTTTAATTTATTGCATCCATTTCTGCTATGTGGCAAGCCACCAGCTGGTGGGGGAATTGAGGTGGTGGTGGAGGGGAAAGGGGGAGGAGGTGCATGCGTTTGTTGAAGGAGCAGGGGGGCGTGTATTAGGGGAGGGATGAAGGGGGTATTGTCCTGCCTCCGTGCCCCTTTCGCAGGCGACTGAGGATCTCATTTGACAGCTTCAAGGTGGAACGTGGAAAGACCAAAACAAGAACCGAAGCCCCCCTTCTTCTTTTCTTTTTTTTTCACCTCCTCCCTTTTTGTAAGGGAGGGAGGGGGGGGGAGAAAACCAATCCGTCTCATCGCACTCTGGTGGCTGGGTTTGGCTCTTTGTCAGTGCAGGGGGGGGGGTGGACGGGAGGCAGTGTGAATGCATATCATGACCACAATAGAGCAAACGAGCACAGTTCAGCCATGAAAGCCCAGCGGGAGAGGCTGAGAATTCCAGGGCTGACGCTAGAGTGAGTATTTTCCTCCGTTATCCAGCTCCTCTGCAGCGTGTGCAGCTCCATCCATCCTCTGTGTCATATTTGTTGCTGTCTTTCACTGTTGCCTTCAGCTCTGTGCAGCGTTAGCATTAGCAGCAGCAGCAGCAGCAGCATCTGCAGCAGGAAGTCTAAATGTCAAATCCTTCACGGCTAGACAACAGCAGCTTGCTTGTGTTTGTGTGTTTTCATGCACGTGTGTGTGTGTGTCTGTGTGTGATAGACAGACAGATAAGGTGTCACGCAAAGGAGTGCCGCAACATGCTTTATTTGTGCGCACGCACACACGCATACGCACGTTCATAACACACCTATGATGAGTGTTGTGGTTTGTCGGATGTGATCAATAAGCGGTGATTCACTGACGGCTGTGCATGTGTTTACACGGCAGGTTTCCCCCGTTCATCACAGCCACAGTCATTTCTTCTTTTTTTAATTTTTATTATTTAGGTCAGCGAGGTATTTGTTATGGTTTCCTCCGTTCCAGGCTTAAAAATCTGCAATTGAGGCAGCATAATTGGATTGGATGTTTTGCTTTGAAGCCATTATTCCTGCGCAGATTTTGGGACACGCAGAGAAACACTCCTCGAGATGAAGTCATTCATTTTTTATTATGGTCTGTGTCGTAAAATTCACCTCTGTTCTATTTGTATGAGCATTCCCGAGTGAGCTATACCGATATTCTTTATCTATATATTCCATATTTCTCTAATTATCAGCAGAGCCGATGAAAAGACCAAAACAAACAATGTGTTAGTCCGTCTCTTAACACTTCCTGACACCCCGAGCCTCTCACTGTGAAGGATTATGGTCCCTACATCTTTTAAAAATAGTTTATGAATATATACTTTCACTTTCAAGACAGCAGGTCACT
The DNA here is from genome assembly GCA_004119915.2 of Collichthys lucidus. Classification (NCBI taxonomy): domain Eukaryota; kingdom Metazoa; phylum Chordata; class Actinopteri; family Sciaenidae; genus Collichthys; species Collichthys lucidus. The sequence continues at coordinate 27,684,573 of CM014093.1, forward strand.
GCAGTTTTTAGCAAATGTTACTCAAGGACAGGTACACAGGTGTGAGTGTTTACTGCAGCAGGATGTTGTCTGTGGTATGGACACAAAATAAACTACAGTGCCCCATGTTTATCTTAATGAAAGAACAGTGAGGCTCACTGATGCAGATGATACATGTTAGTGGGGTCGATTCATTGTTTGTTTTGGTCTTTTTTTGTGGCATTTGATAAGAAATAAAAATCAGTATTTTGGACTGCCACTGCAGTAAAAATTTGCTCACCTCTGTATGACCTAATGCTCTGCAGTGCCACTGTTCAGTTTAAACGGGGCTCAACCCATGACATCACGGAGATAACGCCCTGCTGATGATTTAAATAACAGACTGAAATATAAAAAAGACAAGATTAACCTCCCATTATTCACCGCTTCTGAGCTCGAACAACATCCCCCAACTCAGAACCAGACAAATTCCTCGGGAACCTGCTCTTTAAACCCAATTTTGGCTCCTCTGACAGGTTCATTACTCTTCATGATGCTGCTGTCTTCATCTGGGCACGTGTCAGAGCTGTGTTTGGGAGGGTGTGTGTGTGTATTGTGTGGTATATGAGTAGAGGGGGGTGTTCTGTCCTGTGTGTGTGATAAAGGACAACTATTCACTACACTCCATTTAACTTACAGCCTCACTCCCCGAAGCTTGAGCCCCACTCCCACTAGCCCCTGCAGCCCGTGCAGCCCGCTGCACGCATTTCATTTCTGGAGGTAAGCGAGAACTCTTTAACCGTGGCTGTTTTGTGTTCGTGTTTCGTCTTCACGAAGGCTGGGATCTTCCTGCCATTGAAATGACATTGAAACAGGGAGGACACACTGCTTATATAACGATGATGGTGCCACCCCCTCCTTCCCCCATCTTGCCCCCTCGCTCTCTGTTCTGAGGTTTATGCTCCTCTTTCATGTGCTAAGTAGGATTTGTGGCATTTGCAGCACATCAAAGTGAAGAATGGTCTCAATCTGTCTGAATCCCGTCTGGATTGATTCATTTAGAAAACGAGGAGTATTCATAACAAAAAGCTACTTTTAGATTTCTCAGTAACGGTTTCCTCTCCGAGATTATCGCTTCTATCGCGGCTAGTTTATGATTAGTGTTTAAAAAGTCTGAGCGCGCTGCTGAAACTTCAGATTTATTAAGTGCATCAAGAATTTTATCCCTGTGTCAGTGAAGAACTTATTTCTTTGGGAGTTGATGTCCTCAACTTGAACTCCACATCTCAGCCGTCAGGAGTTCACGGACGAGCTTCGTTTGGGGTGTCGCTTTTTTAATAGGTCATTGAGGTTGACGTCATCTTGTTGTGGCTGTATGTAAATATTCTTTATGTAATTTCTAGTTGATTGAATAAATGTCAATCCGCACAAATATGTGCAGGGTTCCCACGGGTGCTTGAATTCCTTGAAAATGCTGGAATTTCAATTCAGTGTTTTCCTGTTGGTCACTGTTATTGCGCTATGGTAGTTACACAATACACCGCTCACAAGCTGAGAATACAAGCCAATTCACAATTAGTTAAACCATCATGGCAAACACAACTAGTAGGCTACCTATTTAAAGGTGCTGGAAAAATGGAAAAACTGGTGCTTGAAGGTGCTTGAAAAGTGCTTGAATTTGTTCATGAAAAAGGTGTGGGAACCCTGTATGTGGACTTCTTGACTAGTTCAGTTTTTAACCTTGATCTTATAGAAATGTTGTTTTTCCGTTATTCATGCTTCAGCTTCAAGGAACTCATCCTGCAGCAGTTTAAGCCTTAAAGAAATGTCGATACATTTACTGATAACAAGTCAGTCTTTCAGGTTTTGTCGACTTCTCGTGACTCAGATTTTGAATAGTTGGAATCAAGCTTGGAATCTTCTTTTTTTTTTCTAGCTCATTCAAAACTCAGAAGAATTTTCTCTATCAATGAATAGCATGAAACACCCACCCAAGCCACCTCTGATCTCCTCTTGTTCTGTGCAGCTTTCATGCAGAGTCAAGGGGAGTGAGTCAGCTTCATACAAGAACATACTGGCTTTTTTTTTTTATTGACAATTTCAGTTTTTATTCCATCCTGTAGAAATATACTGGGTTTGGTGTTGCAGTGCTGAGTGTCATGACCAGAGATGAGGCCTAATTCACGTGCACAGGAATGATGCTGTAACCTATTACTCGCAGTTTCGATCCATCTGCATCTTCAGGACCATACGAGAGAAACTTTGTTCATGACTGACTGACGTTTGATAAAGACGTTGCAGTATTTCACCTTCCCAAGGACGTTTTATCCAAGCAGGTGTTCAAATCAGGTGCATAAACCTTGATTCACCGGTGAACATAGAAATGCTGAGGCTGTTTCTTTTCTGTTTTGATCCAACTCTATAGTCGGTATTTGCAGTGATTGCATTATATTGTGTTTGGGGTTTTGTTTTAATGCTTGTACACACAGGTTTTTAAATAGAGATTATGTTTTATTCAGGAAATGGGCAGTATGCTACTAGATGTAGCCTAAGCTGGTGACCAGATCAGACCGAAAACAGCCGATGGAGACGTGAAATATGACTCAGGAAGTTGTGTTTGAGCAACAGATCCTGTTTACTGAGTTTGCATGGTTATCAGATAACAAACATCACTTATCTTTACTCATCATAAGCACGGAGGCTCCGCAGGATTGTGTTGAATGACTTTCTTCATTTCAAACAAATGAGCAGGATGAGGTAGCGTCAGTCTGAATGTGGCCTTTAAAAATATACTGACGTCAGTACAGTGCAGCACTTCAGCTGGAAACAGCTGAGCAGCGGTCCTGTCAGCATTCTGTCAAACAGTTGATTATGTTTTGAGGCAGCGTTCATTCACCTCGATAACAGTCTGCATAGCTGTTAAACATGTAGCTGCTTGTTTTTTTACAAGTGGACGCCCAGTGGATTTTGTGCACGCACACAAACGGTGTGATAAACATTCCTTCTGCTGGCAACAGGGCAAGAAACCGCCCACAAAGACAAGCAGGCGAGCATAAATGAATGTAAACATTGCATCTGAAATCTCAGATTTGAGATGCTTTGCATATGATTCATGAGAAAGTGCATGAATCACGTTTGTTAGACTCTGCACGCCGTGTGTTTCAGCGAGAAACTGGATGTAAACATAACCTGTGTTTGCTTACAGCCACTTTTAAGGCAGCTTTGATCGGTCACCTGCTCATGAAGCAGAGAAATGTTTATTTCTGACTCATCAGAGTAGACTGTGCTGACCTGTCCCAGGATTTATGAATGATAACAGATTGGTGCGTGTGCTAATTACTTTTTTTTTTGCAAAGGACTACACTCGGGGTGCTCGAATTCCTTGAAAATGCTTGAATTTCAATTCAGTGTTTTCAAGGTTGTGAAAATGCTTGAATTTTTTGATGAAGTGCTTGAAAATGCTTGAAATTTGTGTGATGTCTATCTCAATAAACCAAGAGGAAACAAAAATGTTTCCTAAGCGGCTACGCGCTTGATCCGATGCCTTTACATGCAGAACTCAGTTATCATACTCGCTTGGTGTTCTGCAGAGAAATAACAGTAGACTACTATCCACACCTGTTGGTCACTGTTATTGCGCTATGGTAGTTACACAATACACCGCTCACAAGCTGAGAATACAAGCCAATTCACAATTAGTTAAAAATCAAAACAGTCAATCTACCACCATATGAAATAATGCTAATTAGACCCATATTATTATGCCATACAGTGGCACCGCTGCGCTTCCCATGACCATCATGGCAAACACAACTAGTAGGCTACCTATTTAAAGGTGCTGAAAAAATGGGAAAACTGGTGCTTGAAGGTGCTTGAAAAGTGCTTGAATTTGTTCATGAAAAAGGTGTGGGAACCCTGTACACTTTATCTGTCACGATAGCTGTTTTTTCCTGATTATATGAAAGACTTCTGCACATAAATACTGCATATATACATCACATACTGCACACACTGCCATCATCATATCTTAATAAAGCTTAAACCAATGTCACACTTTTCGAGAACAACCACTTATAAGCCAGTAAGAGGACAGTAACCCAGATGTTCTGCCTGCGATGATGAGTTGGTGGTGACCTCCCTATTCATGCTGCTCTATGCAGGTTTGACTTTGAACCCTCTGAACCGTCGTTTCTTATGTGGAACGCAGAAACGGAGCAGAGCCATAATTAGAGTGAAGGCTGTCACACCGGGCCTGTGGGGAGACGGACTGAGCCACTCTGAGGGAATGCACACGCAGACACACACTTCATACTGACAACGAAGAGGAAAAAAAACACTTTATTACAGAAGAGGTACATGTAAGTAGAAGCAGCGCTCATGGTAGTGTTCCTCCTTTTGTCGATTTCACTCTCCGTCTCTCCTCCTGAGCTTTTGAATCCCTTCCAGGCAACGCACTTGGCAAGTGATTGGACTAATCTGCAGCATCCTGATGGTCCTCAGGTCTGACTTTGCACTTCCTTAGAGAAGCTTTCAGCTCGTCTTTGAAACACTTCTCTCGCTCTGCTGTTTATCTTTCTCAGGACACGAGCCGGCAGTGGAGCTGGTACTCGGTGGTCACATGGTGTTTTTGTCTTTATCCCTGCAAATATATGAACACGATCTCCAGGATGTGATGCCTGTTGTGTCTGCTGAAATCACTGAGCCTCTAAAGCTGTGCAAAACACAAGAACATAATCACCAAACAGTGTAGTAGTTCTTGGATTTGCTGTGGTACGTCATAGACGTGTTGATACCAGAGGATATTTACTAGAGCTGCAAGTAACGATTATGATCTGTAATCCTGACAATGATTTTCTTAATTATTCAGTTGAATTGTTTGTTTTTGGTGTATAAAATTCAGTTTGTGATCATAGAAGACAAAGAAAACCAACAATTTTTTTGTTATTTGTCTTTTTTTAATTCAGAAAATGACTTAAACCATTATTCAATTATCATAATTGTAATTTTCTGTCAATAGTTTCAATCGACTGGTCCATAAACATTAAACATTAGCTCAGATTATTGGAAATCTTTCTTCCAACTCCAGTTGTTTTTTTATCTTTGCTCATTTGAGGTCGTGGCTATTTCTCTCGATAAGACAAGATGAATGTTCTGAAGCCGGATTGTGAAAGTAAAAACGTATACCATCAATCATGTGATTACAGCTACTCCAGACTCTGCACGCACACACAGAGGCGATCTTATCGCTGCATATTATTCCAGCGCGGCCAAGTGTCTGCTTGCAGGGCTGAACTTTGCTCTCTCCTGTGGAGGATAGTCAGTGGATAAAAGTAATCAATGGCTTGGTCCTAAGGTTGGCGATAGCATCATGATGGTGGAGCATTCGTGTGCTATGATCATCTCGACCCTAAACCCTCACACGTACATGCAAGACTGGAAATTCATCACCAAACTGACAAAACGGCAGTTTTCATGCATACCTGTGCACGAGCGAGTGCAGCTCGTCCAACCTAGTTTTCCTTCTCCGAGGTCAGTTCTGTTGCAATTAAAGCCAAAACTATTTGTTAATCTAATATTTGGATGTTATAAACTTTGGATCTGGATTGTGTTTGGGAGTTAAGGTGAGGCTGCCGTCGGATGAATGAGGCTGGGAACAGCTGAGGGTGGAGTGCATGCAGCAGCAGAAGGAATCCATGCAAAAGCGTCACATTTCCACTTCAAATACGTCCTGCTTAATACACTGACCCACCGAACTTCTGGAGGGGAGCCAGTGATGTGAAGGCTGCGAGTGCACAGCAGCATCTGCTGATGATGCAGCACCCCTCTGTCTCACAACTCCCCCCTTCACAGGACGGGAAGTGGTAGATGCCTGTTACATGATATGAAGCATGTTGAGCGAAGGGAGCAGGGTTGAGTGTTTGGGATACAGAACACAGTCGCAGTGAGACGGTAAAACAAAGTCAGCTGGTATTAGGTGTCATATCCCTGCAACAGTGGAGGCTGTCAACACCTGACCTGGATCACACACACTGTGTGTGTGACTTTCAGGATCCCTCCCTGGATTACTTTTTTTTTAAATTTGAGGACAGAGGAGGACAACGTGTCCTCTCTGTGCCACTGTGTTTATGCCGCAGCTGGCTGCAGATGTGCCTGTGCAGAGGAAGTTCGGACCTAAGGAGAGCTGTTGTTGTAGGAGTACTTGTCAGGACTGCGGCGTGGGTCGCATCCTCACGAACCCGGAGCGCCACCGCTTCTCGTCAGTCGGTCTCCAGAAGCCGCCGTTACATCTCCCTCTGTGGCATGACTTGGACACAATGTCAGATTCTAGCCTGTGGACTGTACTGTCCAACTTTAACATGCCGCATTTCTTCAGTGGCGCACGCCTGCGCCGCTCCAAAAGGTAACCTTTAAAAACAGTTCTCTACAAATGAGTCCGTCCTGAGTAAGAAGCTTATTTCCCTGTGTAGTTCCTGGACCAGTGATTGGAAGGAGGGCTGTTTTCTTTGTGTTTACAGTAGGGCACTTGAACCGCTTTATGAGGCCAACCTGAATAAGTAGCTGGGTGTTCCCTTCTTGCCTATTGTGCATTATTTGCTTTGTCAGTCAAACGGTGATTGAGTGTTTGTTGTTGGCAGTCTCATGTTCCTCACTCAGGATGTCAAATCCTCAGTAACTAACAGCTGGGAAGTGGAAATGCTGATTGTTTTGTTGTTGTCACGGTTTCTGGTCCACCTCTGATTGTTCTTTGTTTCGCTTCAAGTTTCGTACCACACTGTATATTTCATGTGACATCGCTGAATTAAAAACATGTGACCCACAATGAGAAGACACTAAGCCAAGTATATGGTTTGGTTGAAGCCCATATAACTGATATTTATTTTTAATCCCCGTCCTGACCCATTTGTAGCACAGAACAGCTTAACATGATATACAGCCTGTTTCTCCCCCTTTTTTTTTCCCAGTGCATGAATTTTTACTTTTGATTTATTGTCCTTTGAAGATTAGTGGATATTAAAAACAGCCACGTTTGTCTGCTGTGTGTTTGTGGTTAGATTATTGACCGTGAAGAAGATCTTTGCATGTAGATCACGTCCTTTCTCACACAATATTTTGATATTTCATGAAATCTGACACGTCAATTAGTTCAGTAAGAAGAGAAGATGCAGCAAACTTTGTTCTGTGATAGTTCTGGAACGTTTTAGGGATTGCAACATGTATGAACTTTGCCCTGACTCTACTTCCGAGTTAAATATGTCTATAAAAGTCTATAAAAATACTGTACAAGCTCAGAAGATTGCATTCCTTTTTATCCGAGCAGCATTTTTTAAATACTATTAATAGAGCAGTGTGTCATATGTCTGACTTTGAATTCGGGTTTGTCAGTGCAGAGCAGCAATTCATGTGGCATTGCGCTTTGTCAGCTCACCTGACGGCTCTGACAAACTCACAAGTACAAAAAAATAAAACATGAATCGTGGCTTTTTTGTTGACGTGGGTCAAGATCAGACATTTCACATGTATCCGGACTCGGAGTGTCGTAAATCAGAGAGAGGCTTTTATCTATTTTGGCTCATCCGCCACCCAAAAATAAGCGCGCGAGCTGAAATCTGAGAAATAGTTTCTGACAGATTGAGATTACTTTGTGATAATGAAGGGTTACAGTAATGTAGGTCAACACAGAATATGAAACAGATGTTAAGGTAAGAGGTAAAACGACGACACGTGAAGTGTTTCTAACTTTGATAAACACCTTTGCAAAGTATTTTTAGTCGCTGGAAAAAAGAGATTCGCAGCCACGCTCGTGCAGATTTCACGTGTAGTACAACAATGGTTTGATGAGGTTGAGGATTTTTGCATTTAACTGTGACTGCTAAATCTCACATGGATCCGTTCCAGGAAATCTCACACATCTGCAGTACAGCATACAACGCTGGCCTACTTTCTCCCTATCATCCTCGCCCAGGGCTTCTTTATCCCTCCTTTTTTAAAGCTTCACTATACCGACACGTTTCCCCTCGCCCTCCCTCGCTCAGCCTTTCTGGCCACAGAGGTGCTTCCACCAAAGCTCAGCTTAGCATCGAGCGAGATGAACACGACCCGTGTGTCATCATAAACTGCTGTGTGTTTTTTTTAAATGTCTCCATGAGTGGCACTCAACTCTCTAAAAGGGGTTATAATAGTGCAAACACTGGGATGGGAAGAGAGAGGGTGAGGCAACAAGAGGGTTGATTGGGCAGCAGTGTGGCCTAATCCACAGTGAGAGGGTATAAATAGATCTTGTTAAATCTGATCCTCTTTGACTGAGCACCTGTGTACCAGATATTATTCACTCCCTCCCGTTCGTGATAAATGATTCATGGCACGGCGTCCACGCACTCCTGATTGCAGGGGTTAGCCCTCGAAAACCACTCCAGTCAACAGGGATGAGTGGGATGGAAGAGGAACCACGAGCAGCTCTGCAGTCAGTCGTCGAGCCTCGTGAAAGAATCTCTCGCTGTTTTCTGCGAGGTTCGCTCGTGGGTGTTTTCAAGCGTCTTGTCACTTATTTCAGCACAAATATGAATAAATAAAAAATACATATACCAGCATACGTTAGATTTCATCATTAGCATAATCAACACTCCTAAAATTGACACATGAGGCGAACCGTTAACATTTGCAAATAAATTTTTTTTAAAAATCACACCGCTGAGCTTCGAACGCTGCTGTCAGAAATCAGCAGACAGACACATAACAAGTTTGGCAGCGTCAGTGGTATTAAGAGAGCCGATTTGTATATTCATTGTGCAGCTGTCAACAACATGTCATCCGAGCGGCGCCATAGAGATAAAGGCAGAATTGTTTAAGTTAGACGCTGGAAAAAAAAAACAAGTTTGCATAAGCAAAGCGCTCCATGACGAGATGTAACACTGTGCAGCAGTTTGTCTCAGTTTGTTGGTCATGCATGTTGGCACCAGGTCAGAATATAATAAAGTTACAATAAGTTTATAAATACATACCCGCCTCTTCCTCCTCCTGCTGCCTCACCTGGCCCTAACTGCTCCACCACCTCTGCCTCTCCCTCTCCATGTCTCTGTTACCAGTTTATTTATCCGATTTTTGACTATGAATAAAGATAAAAACAAGTGGCATCAGACTGAACGCCAACAACAGCCTCACGTTGCTGATCTTAGCTTTTAGTTGCGTGTAGAGCAGCTTGCTAAAGTCGACAAACGCACTAACACAATGAACAAGTAATAATCAGTGACAATCGCTATGACGTATAGTTTGACAGAGTAGCTATGGACTATAGAGTTGTCACGATACTAAAATGAGTAACCACAATACTATACCAGACAAAGTATCGCGGTTCGGGGTATTATCGCGATACTGCTGCCTTTTTTATTATTATTATTTTTATAAACTGCAATGTATTTGTACAAGTTAGTTTGAAACAACGACGTTTGTTTTTTAAGCAAAATTAGTGTTGCCACCGACAAAGACGCCACGGCAGACTCGCTGCTCAGGCCCGGTGCTTCTGCCACGGTGAGTGTGTTGTCTCGTGTCTGGGCGAGACAGAACTTTAGCTTGTTGTTTGTTTTGAAGCGAGTTTCTATCGAAGCGGAGCTGTCTTTGTAGAGTTCGTTCTTGCCGGCAGAAACACACGAACAGCCAATCAGCTAACAGACGGGCGGACCCAGCCTATCACATCCCCAGATGTCACCAGTAACAGGCAAACAGCCAATCATTCAGCAGCTGTGTAGTTCGGTTGCGGTTCCATGTTGGTTTGTTTACAAAGGAGTAGCATGCAGTGAGAAGCCGGGAGGAGAGCAGAGGCGGCCGCTATGTAGCGGAGACTGGCACCGGTAGTATAGTAATCCACGGTAGTACCGTCGTGTAAAATTTCTAGTATAGTAGGAACCGTTACCAGTTGGCACCGCGGGGTACCGTGTATACCGTGGGTATCGTGCAACTCTAATGGACTATTCCTCAAAAACCTCGACAACCTCTTTTGTCACGTAGCTTCTCCTAAGATAAAGACTGTTGAGTTCAAGTCTCGCACTTCACCTCTTTAAAAGCAAATCCTGTTTGTGTGTGCAGGTGTTGTCTGTGCTTTAAAAGGTGAAGATTTTGTGGAGCTGCCCCGTCGATCATCGACAGCAACATGAGCACAGAAGTCATCCACACATGCATCACTCCGTTAACTAATACATACATGTTGAATTAAATTAAATTATATCTACCTGCTAATCTTGAAAAATCACAAATCTGCAGGCTACAAACTAAATAATTCACAACTTCTGATCATGAGAGAGTGAACCTAATTGACTGAGATGCCGCTGTTCATATAGTGACATAAACTTTTATGAGCGTCGCCTGTTTTGGGAACGCCTGCAGGGTTTGACCTTAAATGCAACAAGACGACGGCCGATCGCTGCAGAACAATGTCTCGCTCTGAATGTTGTAATTGCATCTGTACCCATTAAAGCCTTCGCCGTGAGTCTTTTGGAGCGTGGCGCGGAGTGTCGGTTGCTTTTTGCACATCATTATCAAGTCTTGGAAATGTGCGTCTGCCTCGTCACTATAGCTGCCGTGACATTGAAGCTCGGAGGACTCTGCAGCGGCGCCTGTACGAGCCGCTCTTCAAGCACTGTTGACAAAGAGATGAAGACCGTCTGCTCGCGCATGTCTCACGCAAGCCCGTGTGGATTTGATAGTTTCGTGTGATCAACGCTGCAACGCACAGACAGGCGGGCTGCACCTGTGACTACCTGACACTCCCTTTGTCTCTTTGTCTTCCACACGAGTCGTATATCACTGGAGTAAAAGGCTGCAACCGTGCAGCTTTTCATAAAAGATCTTTTTAGCCTTTTATTCTTTATTTGGATTCCCATTAGCTTCCACAAAGTGGTCGCTGGAGGTCCAAACAAACACAACAACAATGCACTCAGAGTTCACCTCTCTGTCAAAGCCAACAGTCCAGTCATCTATGACATGCAAGTCACAACCCTTATTGTGCCCTCTGTATTATAATTGTCCTGCAGTGTTAACGAAAGTAAAAAATAATCTGTGTGACCATCCCGTGATTCAGATCCTCTTTCTCTCGTGCTACATCCTTCCACCAAGTTTCATGAAAATCAGGCCAGTAGGTTTTCTGCAGACAGACGAACAAAACAAACAACCTTGGCGGAGGTATAAAGCAAACAAACAAACAAACAGTATCAAGAAAACAATGAAACTCAATAGTAAGATCAGACAATCAGTGAAATGACTTTACATGTGAGAAGACTGACAATGAAGACAGAGTTTTTACAAATAAACAGCAACAAAAAGAAAACGGGAACAGTCATATATGATAAAAAGCAGAATATTCCAAATGACATTTTGCATGAATAACAGAAAAACAGCTTTTAATTCAGCCCCCACAGTTCGTCATGACACAAACCGGCTGCTCTGTTTGGTGTCATTTAAAGTTTTCTTTATGTTTCTCATCAGCACTTGTCTAAAGTGGCTATAATACATGCAAAAGTGTAGCACAACAAGACACAACATGCGTATTTGCCAAGAGATGTATAAAGTACTAGAGTAAAGGAGTGGAGTAGAAGTACAAGTGCTATATCAAAAAACTGACTTGAGTAGAAGTTGAAGTGTTCTTTAAACACCATACTTAAGTAAAAGTACTAAAGTATTCAAAATGTTTTGTACTTAGCAAGTATTGCAAGTAGAAGTATGTAAAAAAAAATTGCTACTCAAGTAAAAGTACAAGTACTGTTGTTTATATTATTTCAAATATGTATTAAGGCACAACTTCTAATGTTACAGTGTTACAATGTTCATGGTAGAGTTCTGTGATTTCCCATGGTCTGTGAATGCGTCTGAATGAATGCAGAGCGAGGGGGCGGGGCAGCAGGTGAGAGAGCGCACCTGGGTGAGTCAGGTGTGTGACGTACGGCGCACGAGCGAGGTTGATGTGAGACCGGGACTGTTCAGTTGGTTTTTTTGGCGTGGTTCCGGCCGACAGTCACCGAGTCCTGGAACCAAACCGTTCAGCAATAAATGCAGTTTGTTCAATATCGCCTCGTCATTCATCACGTGTCCGGCTGGACGCTACAATAGTAACGAGTAACGACTCAGCACATGAAAAATGTATCCGAGTAAAAGTATTAAATTCATCAAAAATATGTAGTGCAGTAAAAGTGGAAGTTGGGGAAAAAAATAATACTCACACACCCACAACATAATACATTTAGTTTTAGCAACGATAAGTACTAATTTATTTATTCCAACCCATTTAGTAACAGCACCCAACTCAACAATCTCTTGAATCACAGATCGAAGTTGCTCTGCATGCATAAGTATGTTGGCGTTTAAGAAACGACAGAAATTGAAAATAAAAATGGAGCCAAGCAGCTCAGCCGTGGAACAACGTAAGAGTGAAAATGAAATGAAAACAAAATTAAGTGCTTCTGCTGTCAGACAAGCTGACATTGGAAAAAATACTCTTGTTATGCCGGAGAGGTTCAGCCAAGCAAGAAATAAAGGTAGAAAACCAAAAAAATACCATTTGAGTTTGGCAATGAGGATCCACACACACACACACACACACACACACACACACACAGAAAGCGGAGAATCAGTCTGTTTTTGTGTTTGTGTTACGCACAGGATTGAAATTGAACAGCATCTTAAATATTCTGTTGGAAATGGTTCAGTTCTCCGAGGAGGTTATGTAACAGGATGTCATTGAGCCTCTGACCTTGAAGTGAATTCATGTTCTTCATCATTCATGTGTTTCCACCGACGGCCCCTCAAACCCACGACTAAACCGGGACGTTCGGCACCGAAGCTGCTTTTATTTATTTATTTTCTTACGTTGAAGTAGTTCATTTTTTTTCTCTCAAGGTTAAAAACTGGGCTTCTTTCATGAGTCACATGTTGTTGATCACAGCGACTCCTCGTGAGTCACAGTCCTGTATTAACAAACAGAAAGCGTTCACTCGGTGCCGTACACACAATCTGCAAGATGTTCTGTGTCTTGTTTTGATGCTTCGATACTGTTTACTCCAGTGATTGAATGTGTAACGAGGCGGCGTTTACAAGTGATAGTCAAGATTGATATTGCATCCACAATGATGACCTCTTAGAACAGGATTGATTGGTTAAATGAAGCCTGGATTTTTCTTTTTTATTTAGTTTCTCCATAGACGAGGACGTGTTACAAAACTGAAGTGATGATGTCGGGCATTACAGGTGTTCGGTAGATGTTTATGGAAGTTTAAAACAGCCAAAGCAAGAAACAGAATATTAAGAAATTGAGTTTTTAGATAGATTTTATTGATCCCACACCGAAGAAATTCACTTGTTGCAGCAGCTGCTGCACACGAGGTGGAAACGAGATCTGTCTTTGCTCTCCTGTCCGCTCTTTGAAAGCGAGGCACACAGAGACGTGGTCAGAGCCTCGGTAACTAATGGCAACAGAGTAAAGTCAAGTTCTTAAATCACAAAAGCTCATAGGACAAAATCTGACTGACTCCGTTCAAGCTCAATTTCTCCTCTTTGGGAATCCAGATGTTTAAATTTTCTGACTCGACTTTGACATCGTGTGACCCTGAAGAGAGGTTTTGAGCTAAACATCAACATCCTAACATTTGATAATTCGCTCTACACACAAAGCTGAGTCCGATAGGGGTGGCATTAGGTTATATAGGTAACTGGTTAATAATTATTAAGATAATTAAAGCTGCAAGCAGCGATGGTCGGGCCCTCGCACATGTGCGCACATTGAAATGACCGCAAGAAGTTTTAGACAGCTCTGAGAAGATGCTTCTTGCCGATTTCTTCTTTGAATCTTTTTATGGATCGCCACGCCCACACAGTTTCGCCAAAATTCATCATTTTGATAACTTTTATTCAGGAAGTCTATATAAACACACCTACCAAGTTTGAAGTCAATGAGGTCAAATCCCTATGAGGAGTTCGACCCCTGGAAATGACCCTAAAAACACAAAAAGTCCAAATTTGACAAAAATTGGACTCCGTACGCTTCGCTGTAGCCCGGGTCACCAAGAGACTTTTTTGTGTGTCTCGGTATGTTACATACTCCCTCCAAATTTCGTACACATGGATAAAACCGTGGCGAGGGGCCCCTCCGAAAACACACATCTAGGTGGCGCTGTGGAGCCATATGCATATGTCCATGTGCGAGACACCCAAAATGCGAAATTTTACTCCCGACATTGGGCGGGTGGAGTTTTCGAGGGGTCATTGTCGTTCAGCGTTAGAAATCCAGTAGGGCCTCGACCCAGCGTGCTGTGCTCGGGCTCTAATAAAGATAATAAATTACAATGTTTAAAGTCATTAAGAAGTGAAGATGTCATTTGAAATTAGGATTAGACTGTAGATTTTCAAAGTAAAACATTTTTAGGAGTGTCTAAATTTTAGTGGTTTAATATCACATGATATTTGACTGATCCCAGCAGTTACTTTGTTATAGAAAATGTTTCCTCTAAAGGTCTAAACTTGCTTTTTTTCACCCTTGTGTATGTGGTAAATTTACATCTTTTATAACACCTGACAAAAACAATATCAAATCTGAGGGGTTAGCCAATATTCAACACTAAAGCTGAGTACAAATAACATATTCAAATTCAAATAATATGTTGTCACCTGCTGTCAGTCTGTTATATAAATGATACTTTTGTTTCTCGTGTCTAATATTCGTCTCTGTTATTTTTACAGCTGCAGAACGAGCAACAGAAAAAGCCTGATAGGAAGCGGTCAGTCTTCAGGTTTACCACGACCTCACTCCCCTCTCTCATCTCTCACAGGTAAGTCCAGGTACAACGCATGTGCACGCCGCAGTGTTAGTATATCTTATATTAGTGCGCAGAGTTCACAGTGTTCTCTCACAGGAATGCAGTCCATTGTGTGATTTGAAATGAAGTTTGGATAACGACCCAGGAAAATGCACACGTAGAGATATAATCCTCATGTTTCCCTTTGTTTAGCTTCAAACCAAAGGCCAGCACTTATCTGGCCCCCTCATACAACTCTGATATAATCAAACAGACAGTTAAAGTACACACCGAGCACTGTCGAGTCACCCTGACAACATCGCATGAAGAGGCATTTTTCATGATCCTTTCAGTGGGACTCTGTCAGGTCAGTCCTGCGGTGTTTGGGTGAGAATTTAAGTGGCAAGTTGAAGGGCAGTGATTGTGCTCGGGGAGGAAGTGGTGGCCTGCAGAGAGGAAATGCACAGGAGCAGAGGGAGGGGAGGCCTCATTTACCGAAGGGCGTTTTATTTCCTGGCATTGGTCAGCAAATGCAGAAGCAGAGCAGCTCGCAGGGTTTGATCTGCGCTTCGAGATGGACTCGGAAAGCCACAGCGTTCTTGCTAATGAATGTGTTCAGCTCTTGGATGACCTAAGACTGTGGATTAGTCGTAATATTATCACCAAAGGTAAGAGAAACAACCTTTCGCTTTCATTCACGGCAGTTAATCGTTCAGGTTTTTGTAGCAGATCAAACCTTTGTTCCTAATCGTGAATCAGTTGATAAGCCGTCTCTTCAAGTTCAAACTAACTCCCAGAGGACGAGGTTATCATCTTTTAATTGGCTGTAATTAAGATAACAGCCCATTTTAAATAGGTGACATTCATCACTAACACGTTTCAGTGGCTCTATCATTGTTCTCCAGCCTGCAAAGGCCCCGTCTTTATCACCACAGGAGGTCGTGGCATCGTAGCTTCTGGTTAATTAACTGTTTGGTACCTCCCTCCGTGAGGGTTATAATTATGTCTGATTAATGCTTGAACCATGTTTTTACATTCAGAAAGAAAATACAGTATGCAGACGTTACGGATGAAGGTAGAGAGAGAGGGAGCACTGCGACAGAAACCATTTACAAAAACCATTATTACATTTATCCGTAATGCATTACTGTGACTAAATTTAGAAATGGCATTGCGGTTACTAATCAAACAATCACACAGTTGATAATCTGCGTTACATAACCTTTAATTAGCTGCACAGCAGAAAGATTAACCTCCCTTTTGGTGCACAGCTCCGACAACAGTCACTGAATATTTGCAGTCGGAGCCAGAGATGGAGATCATGTTCTCCTAAAAAAAAATCAACACACCGCCTCGTAGAGAGGCTCCTCAGCCTCTTGTGCAGACGATGTGGTCGTCTAACAAACTATTCCCATGAAGAATAACCACCACTTTTATGATGAACACCTCAAAATATCTGGACTTCTCTTTTCTAAAGTCATAGTTTTCAGAGTTCGGCTCGTTACATGGTGCTCAATACATGACATTGCATCTCATGTGATGTTGTGGATTTATATATAAAGTAGTGTAACTACGGATTACACGACATGCTCAATATATGTCACCTTTTATCCAGTTTAAACGTTCTTGTACTTCATTTTATAACGTCCAGAATCTCTCTCTCAAACTTGCATTAAGTGCAAATACAACACCTCCTTCTGACTTCCAGGCTTTTAAATGGATTGTCTTTTATTACTCCGTGTGCTCCCTCACGTCCTTTGTATTCTCCTGACGATGATTATGCAACTGTTCCTCGATTTAACCGAGAAAGACTTTTCCTTCTTTGAAATAAACTACCCATGTGCAAATTTGAGAAGCAGCCCCACCAACCTTTCTCCTCTTTGCCGTCACCTCCTCTTAGGGTCACTGGCTGGGTAAATATTCAGCTTGATAACTACTTACATACTTATTTAAATTTGAGATCTGCCTTTTCTCCCGAGCACTTTACTTTTTACAGCAACATCGAGGTGAGTTATGTGCCTGTCGGGCTTTACAGCTATTACATTTGCAAAAGAAATCAGCGTCTCTCAGAAGTTTAACTATTTAGGAGTATTAAACTACAGCGTTCGCTGCCAGCAGGTATCACATTTGACATGCCGTGTGGAAACCAAGAGGCTAATTGGTCAAAGCAGACTGTTTTACTATTACCGGCCATGTGGAAGGTGTACAGTAAGAGAGAGGAGGGTAGAGATGACATCTGAGATTAATTTGGAAAGTGTCCACAACAATGTGCATTCTGTGAGTTCCCGGTTGATGAAAATGATACTTCGGTGGAATGAGCCGTGGGTGGATTTAGTTGCTTGTTTACTGACCTCGTTTTGTAACTAAACCAGTGCACTGTAGTATGGATTAATTCGAGATATCAAACAGCGACTGTTCCCGAAACCTACTTCAGTATAGCAATGATTACTATCGCAGCCATGAGGTCTTCGGGAGACCACTATAGGCTGAGATGAGACGCATTAATCCTCCGTATCTGGGTGTTTTCCAGGTATCAGCGCCTGGTACACAAACCTATAAAAACTGAACTTGTGGCGTTTTAAGTCTCGCTTTTGGCTTAAATTGGAGAATTTGTTGCTTTTCTTTGTCGTGTGTGTTTGTGAGAGTAAACTGAGCCACCATCCTGCCTCTTCCACCTCCCGACTAATCTAAAAATCAGCAAAGACAGATCTGAGGTGCTCAAACAAGCCACCTGTAACGACACACCTGTCAATCAAAGCAGAATCCTGCATAACTTTAAGCCTTAATATAATCAGTACAGTTGTCATGAACGGGGAAATTAGCTACAGAGACCAAAACTGTTTTTTGTACCAGGCTGTAAACATGTTTATTTCTGCTGTGAAACATGGGGACTTATGGAGACTGACTCACTTCTGGAGCCAGCCTCAAGTGGACGTTAGAGGAACTGCAGTTTTGGGCACTTGGGCAAAACAAGCATCTCAATGACGTGACCTTGAGATTAAGACAGTTAATTAACAGATGGTTCTTATTAAATATCCGAAATATCTGCAGTTTTTTGTCTTCTCGGGAAGATTTTAACAAAGAAATTGAAGATGACGTTATTGAAATCTCTCTCTGAAATCTCCGTGATGTTCTCGCTGATCTGCGTTAATGCAGCCGTCAGTCGTTGATTGCATTTTGTCAGACTTTGTTTCGGCTGCAAATTGAACCTGGAATTGAATTTTGTTCGCTTGCAGGTTGTTTTCCTTTTCAATTTGTTTTATCTCTGTTTCTTTGTTTTTGTTTTTCTTGCAGGAACGAGCCCACAGGACAGTCCTAGAAATTTCTCTCCTAGTGCCTCTGCTCATTTCTCCTTTGCACGAAGGTATACACACCACCACGGATATTTACTCGATTTCCAGCTGATCAGATCAGACAGTTTAAAACCAGAGTGAGATTCTTAAAAGAAAAAAGTTAATATTTTCTCTGCCTGTTGATTTATTTTATGCCATTTCTCAACACGATATCATGTAATTGTGTATTTTTATTATAATCCACAGTCATTGCCACAGAGCAGACAGGTAACTTCATGTTAGGCTACCATTTGTCCTCGAACCACGCATCCGTACCCAGCCACACTTCACACGTCACGCCTCTCTCCATCAGTTTGTCTCATCGTAACTCTGAAGTTTTCTTTCACATCATTCTGGCATCTAGTTTCAGTTCTGCACTCTTTTATTGTTGACTTCCTGTTTTTCTGTGTAGTGACGATACAGAAGAAAAGGTCACTGTCACCTGCAACCATCATTAGGACTGTAGTTAGTTTGTTTTCAACACAAACATGGGAATTAGACATATTTCATGTTTCTAAAGACAATTTGTCTTTGAACAAAGACACATAAATCTCACTGATTTAGCAAAATAAAGACTGGAAATGTCTTAGCCGTTATTAATTATATAGATTCAGTGCCTAAATCTTTGTGTTTCTCTGCTGTTGTGTGACAGGACCGATGGTCGCCGCTGGTCGTTGGCCTCCCTTCCCTCCTCTGGATATGGAACCAACACGCCCAGCTCCACCGTCTCTGTAAGCAACAGATTGGATCAGTTGTATTCTCTTGTTCTTGTTCACCAGCTGTGTGTCACGGATGAAAACATCAACAGCAAAAAGACACGGCCCACTCCTTATTTTAAACTCATAAAGAGAGGTGTTCACATGTGCACAAAACGGAAATGTACAGGCACTAACATGCAGAGTGTGAACATATTAACTCACTGTGAACCTTTGTTCACATGTTTGTGTGTCTCAGAGACTGAAAGTTCTTGTTTTTGTTGCTTTTTGTTCGAACTAATGCCCTAAAATGCCCAAATCACACAAATTCCTGCTATTATCTATAACAACCAGAAATGTATAAAGTACTGGAGTAAAGGAGTGGAGTAGAAGTACAAGTGCTATATCAAAAAACTGACTTGAGTAGGAGTTGAAGTGTTCTTTAAACACCATACTTAAGTAAAAGTACTAAAGTATTCAAAATGTTTTGTACTTAAGTATTGTAAGTAGAAGTATGTAAAAAATTGCTACTCAAGTACTGAAAGTAAAAGTACAAGTACTGTTGTTTATATTATTTCAAATATTTATTAAGGTACAACTTCTAATGTTACAGTGTTACAATGTTCATGGTAGAGTTCTGTGATTTCCCATGGTCTGTGAATGCGTCTGAATGAATGCAGAGCGAGGGGGCGGGGCAGCAGGTGAGAGAGCGCACCTGGGTGAGTCAGGTGTATGACGTACGGCGCACGAGCGAGGTTGATGTGAGACCGGGACTGTTCAGTTGTTTTTTTGGCGTGGTTCCGGCCGACAATAGTAACGAGTAACGACTCAGCACATGAAAAATGTATCCGAGTAAAAGTATTAAACTCATCAAAAATATGTAGTGCAGTAAAAGTGGGAGTTGGGGGAAAAAAATAATACTCCAAAAAAGTACAGATACTGCATTTCAGTACTTAAGTACAGTACTTTAGTAGTTCCACTTCGTTACTATACATCTCTGATAACAACTGCTTAAACAAAGAGCTTCCTACTCTTTAACAGAAACATTTGAATAACAGTCTGAGCTTGTCAGTGTCAAAAACACATCGCTGCTCAGTACTGGACCAGTTTTAAAAACTGTCGTCCTCATTCGTCACTTGGACACAAAAACACAAGTGAGTAAATTTACCGGTGCCGGTTGTCACCACAACTGTTAAAATCAGCAGCTGCTGGCTTTGAACTTTAACTTGCTGCAGGTTGTGAAGACGCGTTTAATTATGTAAGTTATAATTAAAAACCACAGCTCTTTCAGTATCAAAATGATTAATTGCTCAGTCCCGATTACACCCAAGTTTATTTTTGCTAAAACACGACAAAGCTGGTCAAGAATTCAGTTTAAGTCAGAAGAACAAAAAAAATGAATAATTGCAGTTGAAATTATTTATTCAGGATTTGTCACGGTGGCTCTGTTCAGTCGTGTAAACTCTCTGTGAGAGTATTAAACACTCTTACTCTCTCTCTGTGTTATTGTGTCTAGTTCCTCTGTCGACATCTCACTTTCACTTTCACTCTGTCCGAACATAATTGCATTCAGATATATCAGCGTTTGTAACGTTTTAAAGGGTTGTCATGGCGATTAGAAATTGTGGTTTTTAGTCACCTGGTACATTTCCTGCGATTCACAGGAAGCATGTCCGTCTTTCTGAAACATCTTAGAAAGTCTTAGAAACAGAAACAGTTTTAAATTTGTGGTAAAGATCATAGATCATTCAGCTAAGAGTTTAACTTGTTTAATAATCTATAATCTAATAAAATATCAGTCCAGAGTGAACATGGTTTATTTAGGATGATTTAAAGGTTAAATTAGTTTGTTAATTTAGTGAAATATTCATATTTGCCTTTATTCTATAAGGGTTAGATGAGAGGATTGAGATCACTTGCATGTCTGTAAGTTAGACGTTAAATAAATCTGCTAATTATTTATTTTGATTTTTTTTTTTTTTACAAAGATAGGCTAGCTCTTTACCCCTGCTTTAAGTCTTTATGCTAAGCTAAGGCTGCAGCTTCATATCTTGGAGAGAAGTTCAGATTTTTTCATCTACCTTTCAAAAAATATCGAACTGTTCTTCAAAAATTTGGCGATTTTTGTTTGTTTTTGTTTTTTTCCCACTTACAAAAATTGCAGTCTCTCTCTCTTTATTTTTTTCTTTTCATGTTGAATATATATGTGTTTCATTTCCAGTCATCCTGTTCATCACAGGAGAAGCTGCACCAGCTGCCCTTCCAGCCTACGCCTGATGAACTGCACTTCCTCTCCAAGCACTTCTGCACAGAGAGCATCTCCGGGGATGAATGCCGCAGAGCGGCGGCCATGCGACCCCGCTCGCGCAGTCTCAGGTACTGCTTCACCTGTACAAATGAACGCTGCGTGCCATCGTTAACACCCAGGCGCTGATTTTTTTTAATTTCATTTTTCAGCCCTGGAAGATCTCCATCGTGTTACGACCATGAGATTATCATGATGAATCACGTCTACAAGGAGCGGTTTCCTAAGGTGAGAGCTCGCAGTAAGTTTTCTGCAGCCACGTCCGGCCATTAATTATCTCATGCACCAACGAACAGACGCTTTCTCTTTTTTACTGCAGGCCACAGCTCAGATGGAGGAAAGGATTCAGGACATCATCCGCAGCAACTCTCCGGAGAGCGTCCTCCCGTTGGCAGATGGTGTGCTCGGCTTTGCCCACCACCAGATAATTGAACTGGCCCGTGACTGCCTGGAGAAGAGCCGGCTAGGACTCATCACCTCCAGCTACTTCTGCGAGCTCACCGACAAGCTGGAGAGGCTTGTCCAGGAGGTGAGTGCACCTTCATAAAATCTAGATGTTTAAAATAAAATGTCGTTTTAGATCTTTACAGCAGGAGTTTGTGCTTCTCAATTTTATGAAAAATAATAATAAAGCTGCTGTGCTTGAAGGTATTTCCAAACTTCTTCCTCAAACCATCTGGATGAAAACGAATGAACCAAAACCAGTTTGATTGATTTGCCCGAGTGCACAATGAATAAAAAATAAACAGCACTTGTTTGACTGAGTGTGCCACAAAAACACGATTTAGGGAAATTAAAAAACTGGAAAAAACAAAGAGTCTGTTTGTTTGTCTTTAGGTTAGATTTTATAACTTGTTTCTCATCTTCTTCTGATCCAGGTGGCTGGAAAAACCCACAAAATATGTTTTTATTTTAACATTTGCATACATGCATACATGCATATTTGCATGTTGTTGTAAAGGGCACATGCCATCTCTGCTACCATCTCGAAGGTCAGAAAAGTGTTTCTGGAAATACCTTCAGGACAGTCGGCTGTTGTTGTTGTTGTTGGTCACAGAGTATCCTCATGACGTTAACACACGAGAAGCAAGACAGAACGTGACTTTTTACCACAATGATGTGCAATAAATCTGAGATCTTGGATGTTTTTCTGCTGCTGTGTAGTCCACGGAGAGATCGGAGAGCGAGGAGGTGAACTTCATCCGAGAGCTGGTGAAGAAGATCCTCATAATCATCGCCCGACCTGCTCGACTGCTGGAATGTCTGGTATGTTTCACGTCACTGGACAGCCTCTGAAATACACTTTGTATAGACTGTATGTGTGTGAGAAATGTTTTCAGTTTGATGCTCTTCTTTTAGATAATTAACAGTGTCTAATAAATGTTATTTTTCAAGATAAAATAAGACATTTTTGAGTAAAATTAGACAATAGAAGATTGATATTTTATCGTTTTTCTTTATACACGTGTAACTCAAACAGCTTGTATTCGTCTACCATGGGCAGAGCTGCCACTTTATTCTGTAATTCACATGAACTGCAATAACTGCAAAGCTTCAAACTGCAAGTGTGTGTGTGAGATCTGCTACAAAAACCACAGATGTTGTTGCCGGCCTTTTAAACATTGTTCACGCTGACCGCTGTGTGCCGCCGTGTCTCCAGGAGTTTGACCCGGAGGAGTTCTACCACCTTTTGGAGGCCGCTGAAGGACACGCTAAAGAGGGCCAGGGCATCAAGTCGGACATCCCTCGTTACATCATCAGCCAGCTGGGACTCACGAGGGATCCTCTGGAAGGTACAGGAAGGACTCGGCATAACAAAATGCAAGCACGCTCATGACATTTATGAAATATGGGAGAAATTTAGATTATTCCACTGTTAATTCTCAGTTTTTCAGCATTACTGGAGCGGCAAATTGTGGTTATCTAGCTTCTTATTCTTTAGGTTGAAGAAGAAAGCTAATAAAATGCATCTTATCTTGTATAATTCCTGTGAAGTTATGGATATTACAGTTCGCCGTCGGTGCGGTAAATATGACCAAATTGAATACGGAGCTGTAAAGGAATGAAGGAATAAAGCTAGAAGACAAGGATACTCTCGACTAAATGTCCTGTACTGAACAGACTGCCTTTCTAATGACCCTCTGTCTCTCCAGATTCGGTAACAAACAACATTCATTATGACTAATTAGAAAGGAATGGCCTCCCCACAGACCTTATACAGATCCACGCAGGCTGGCTCATCAGCCAATCTCTCCGTTCATTTCCCCCGAGTGTCTCCTGTGTGTGCTTCGTGCGCCTGAAGCAAACCTACGAGGAAGGACAGATGTTAAATAGCGGTGGAAATGTGTTTACAGACTGTCTGGGGACGCGACAAACACCCCCCTGTGAAATCACACACATGGACTTTGTCATGATTGCACGCCAAGAAAAAGCGTAAAAAGATGCAAGGTGGTTTTTAATGAGCGCTTGTTCTGGGGCGGTGATTTTCAAAATGGGTGCTAGATGTTGTTGTGGTGTTGTCGCCACATCTGATTTCCGCCCCATTTATTTTCAATTCAGATTATCTTGGAGTCAGCAGCACAGCTCAGACATCGCTGATGAATAAAGGCTAAAGTCTGCTGTTTTTTGTTTTTTTGTGTCTCAGCGTTTAGGATACAAAAAACTGCACAACACGTCCACAAGCTTCATAAGAAGTTAAATCTATTTCTGTTTCTCTCTGTAGAAATTGCTCAGCTGACCAGCTGTGACAGCGGCATTGCAGAAACCCCAGAAACGGATGACTCCGTAAGCACTCTGAAATTGATTACTGTATCGATCCGCTCCATCTTTTTACCCGAGGTGGGCCGGCGAGGTTACCAGATTTTATCTTTGTGATTTGTTTTTATTATTTGTCTCCCAGTCTCAGAGCCTCAGCACAGCCCTGCGGTCGCGGCGTAAACCCTGTGAATTGGACTTCGAGATGACAAAACTCATCAGCAACGGTGCCTACGGGTACGGCCATCGTATTTTTTTATCAGATGTTGCAAAATCCGTTTCCAGTGGAGGTCATCAGTAAAACAAACTGTTTATTCCACAGAGCTGTTTACCTGGTTCGGCACAAGGAAACGAAGCAGCGTTTCGCCATGAAAAAGATCAACAAGCAGAACCTGATTTTAAGGAATCAGATCCAGCAGGCCTTCGTGGAGAGAGACATCCTCACCTTTGCTGAGAACCCCTTCGTGGTGTCCATGTACTGCTCCTTTGAGACGCGGCGACACCTGTGCATGGTCATGGAATATGTCGAAGGTCAGCATAGGTGCTGCAGCTTTGAAAGCGGTACACTCTGAACCGGGTCCCCTGTGTTCTGTAACATCCACTGCATTGATGTTTACAGGTGGAGACTGTGCTACTCTTTTGAAGAACATGGGTCCTCTGCCTGTGGATATGGCTCGGATGTACTTTGCAGAGACAGTCCTGGCTCTGGAGTATCTCCACAACTACGGCATCGTGCACAGGGACCTCAAACCAGACAAGTGAGGAGACCACGCAAAAACTTAAAGCGGCTATAGTCGATCTTTTTATACGAGCAGTAGCTCATCGTGAGATTTGACTCTGCGGTTCCACACAGTGTTTTTTATCTCATTGTTTTGGTTCCCCGGTGTGCCAAAATTACAGTTTTTATTCCTTCTCACCGCTTTCATAGAGTCGTCTAGTCGGGCACAGCAGGCAGCTCTAAAACCTGCCTGCTGCTCACTACCTGCAAACAGCAGTTAGAGACGAGCTGGTGAACATGAAGGAAGCGTGTAGCTGCGAAATAATTCCCTCAGCTGTTGATGGATGTTAACTCATCAGTTAAAATAACACAATAAGAAAGTATTTAAGTGAAGTTAAATGAGTTTTACATTGTGGTATTAGTACTACTACTGAAAAAAGGGATCTAATACTTCCTCTACCACTATAATACACTATAAATACTACTAATGCTTGAAATAAAAGTAACCTTATGATGAGGTTTGCTGATTCTTACTCTCGTCTCTTCATCACAGTTTGCTGGTCACTTCGATGGGTCACATCAAGCTGACAGATTTCGGGTTGTCCAAAGTTGGACTGATGAACATGACGACTAACCTGTACGAGGGTCACATAGAGAAAGACGCCCGGGAGTTCTCTGATAAGCAGGTAAAGTCTTATTTAACTACAGTGACTGACTATTTTCTTCAAAACCACATCATGTTTAGACTTCGGGTGTTTTTGGTCCGTACAGGTGTGTGGAACCCCGGAGTACATCGCACCAGAGGTGATCCTCAGACAGGGCTACGGGAAGCCGGTGGACTGGTGGGCTATGGGCATCATCCTGTACGAGTTCCTCGTGGGCTGTGTGCCTTTTTTTGGAGACACACCAGAGGAGCTGTTCGGACAGGTCATCAGTGGTCAGTGTCGCCTCTCTATCTCGTTAGATGATTATTAAAAATATGAAGTTACTGTGGTACATTCATATTTTTTTATGCATTTAGAAAATTAATACACAAACTCCTCTGGTCTATCAAATCAAGTTACAATCTTCAAAATACTATTACTTATTATTACTACACTGTTAATGAGCTACAAGAGAAATAAAACTGATTCTGCAGTACAGTTTAACTGGACTAATACGCTGTCCTGCAATTCACTATGATGCATAATAACAACATCAAACCGGCTTAAAATAACGTACAGTGGTCCCTCGTTTATCACGGGGGATACGTTCTAAAAATAACCCGCAATAAACGAAATCCGTAAAGTAAGTTTTACAATTATTATACATGTTTTAAGGCCGTAGAACCCCTAACCACACACTTTTATACACCTTTTTACACGCATTTTATACAGTACTCCCTTAAACAGGACACAGAACACATGTGCGGTTCTCCCTTAGCCAATTTAGGACGATGCACGTTCATACTGTACAGTACGCTGTAAAAAAAAAAGCATGCAAAATTACACTGAAAAAAATCTGCGATATAGCAAGGGACACCTGTACAGTTTTTTTTTATTTATTTGGCAGATTTTATACACATCAATTTATTTCTGCTGTGAAGTTGGACATTTGGACATGGGGACTTATGGAGACTGACTCGAGTGGACGTTTTCAGATTTCGGCACTTGACACTTTATCGTAAAAATGAAATCTGGTGATTGGATGCGAGTTTCGGTGTGTGACTTGTGACTGCTGACAAAGATACTGCAGACTTACACTTATCTGGTAAATAGAGATAATACACAATAAATCACTGAATATCCAGATTATTATTTTAACCCGTGCACACACAGGTTTATTTTGTGTCGTCAGCTTTAACATATTTGTTATGTGAGCTAGACACAAATATCAAAACATGGCGTGCAGTAAAAACAGTGCCATGCATGATATCATTTTGTCCATATACGTCACATGCACATATTTTAAAACCCTGCAGCAAAAGCATGTTTTTAATTCTACTGTTGACGCTTTGACCTAATTGTGACCCGCCGATGCTGATATTTCAAAAACAGCTTCACCAAGCAAACCCAGACAAACAAAGTCAGGTCTAAGGTGCGAGCATCATGATGAACGAGACGATTTGTGCTCTAGCTCTGAGTGAAACGCCTCGCGGATAAGCAGTGGAAAAGGGGAGCAAAGCCCGTCTGTGCCGCGCTGATTGTCTGCTCTGTGCGCAGTTTGTCCCCCATTTTAATCAAATTTGGGGGGGTGGGGTGTGTTTATGAATATGTATGTGCAGCCTGAGGCCGCCGTGGCATGCATTCAGTGTGTTCAGGCCCCTTTAATTAACAGTCTCTCTCAGAGGCTTGGTACAGTTTGATTGAGAGCGTACCAAATCAGTCATGGCAGTCCATTCATTTAGATAGAGGCTGCCATCCAACAACTCCAAATAACACAATTCATCTGAGCCACACCGTCGACAAGATAAAAGCTCTTGTTTCTCAACATTAAGATTGAGTCTCTGTGCGGGCTGTCACCGTGAGACTGCAGGGGAACAAAGTAACATCATCATAATAATAAAACTTCACTTGTGGTCTGAAGTCAAGCAGAATCCACTTACTGTCATCTGTTTCTGTTACCGGCCCCTCGGGGAAATCTCAATAAATTCAGAAATATGCACAGCAGCTAATTCCACGTGGTCACTATTTAATGTTTAATTCATATCTACATGAGGTTTGGGAATCTCCCCTCGATGTGCTCAACAGAATCTACAAGCCAAGGTCCTGTGAGACTTTGAGTAAGTCACCTCTGGCAGCAGAAAATATTTCAAATAAAACATGTGGGAGAACCCCAGCACAGTTCATTCTTCAGTGAGATTTTATACTATACACTGTAATTAGACCTCAGTGGCTGTAAAAGAAAGACAAATCTGCAGTTCCTCAAACGTCCACTTGAGGCTGGCTCCAGAAGTGAGTCAGTCTCCATAAGTCCCCATGTTTCACAGCAGAAATAAACATGTTTACAGCCTGGTACAAAAAACAGTTTTGGTCTCTGTAGCTAATTTTCCCGTTCATGACAACTGTACTGAGGGTGAATTTATATACAACTCACCTGTTCACATTATATTAAGGCTTAAACCAGGCTTTACTCGGCCTCAGTTTCATCCACCTCTTTGTCTATTTTTGGATCAGCTCGGAGTCAGTCACTGCCAAGGTGGCGATGGCCAGAGCCATCACACAGAGCTGAGTGAGGCTACGTCCACATTATATAAAGTCTGAGCAAAATCCAAACCCACGACTCGTTAATAGATCAGCTGAGCTTCAAGTATTTTTGATTCATAGTGATGCACTTTGTGTTTACAGACGAGATCAACTGGCCTGAAGGAGAAGACGCTCCTCCTCTGGACTCCCAGGAGCTCATCACCTTGCTGCTCAGGCAGAATCCTCTGGAGAGGATGGGCACAGGTACAAACACAAAAGGAGCAAAGAAACTGTGGCACAGTCGGTAACTCGGTTAGGACCAGACATAAATTCTCATGTGGTCGTTAATGCCACCTCAGCACCGCACATTATTTCAAGTCACCGGGGAAGAAATTGAGGTCACCCAACATCAGAGCAGTTCATCCCGTGGCCTCCTAACCTTTTCCCTTTGATCAATTACAATTATGTCCCAGCCAGTCCATGAATCTAGCTCCATGCATGATCAGGCTCTTGTGACCGTGACCCGGGACAAAGGCCTTTAATCAGACGGCCGCATGTAGCCGGTTCAGTCTGGGGACAGCTTGGACCTCCTTGTTCATCTAGAGATCTCTGCTCGCCAAGCTGCCATTCACGCCGGCTCCCGCTATTCCACGAAAGGTCACAGGCAGGAAATTGTACTGCATAATTTATGGTCATGATATCTGTTTGGCCTGCAGCCACCAGGGGGAAGGAAAACATAGCGTAAGCGTTTCTTCACCTCCTGCGTCTAACTGAACTGCTCAATGTCAGTGTGTGTGTGTGTATATTTAATTTTTTTCACGTTTTGTCCTGAAATTTTATTCAAGCTAATTATTCATTTGTATTTATTCCATCTGCAGGTGGAGCTGCAGAAGTGAAGCAGCATCAGTTTTTTCACAACCTGGACTGGAACAGCCTGCTGAGGCAGAAGGCTGAGTTCATTCCTCAGCTGGAGTCTGAAGACGACACCAGTTACTTTGACAGTGAGTTATGGAGTTTCTCGGTCGAAAACAGAAACTTTACAGTCAAGATTCTTTATTATTTCTTATGTGTAAGTTAAGTTTTCTTCAGCTGTTTTGGGCACAAAGTCCCGTTAATTCAAATGTTGCATGGAACATTTCTGCAGCTTGAATCATCAGTCCTGAATATTTGCAGCTGGGTTTAAAAAATGTTTGGTTATTTGATGGAAAGTTACAGGTGCAAGCCTGTGTATGTCAAAACTTTAAGATAGAGGTTAACTACAACTCCCAGGCTGCATTTCAGTAAGAAACAGCCAATCACAGAGCTTGAAATTCTTAAATTGTAGCATCTCGGAAAACTGAAACACAATCTGCAGCTTAAACCTTTTCAGTGAACTAAGCAGCTATGGTACAACGTTTGGTTCTCTGCACAGACTAAGCGTTTTGATTTGTTCCTCTGACAGTGGCAGCTGAGGCTCATGGGTAGTGTAGTATTTACAACTAAACAAACAAATATGAGATATTTAAAAGGCAGTAACTTAACCCTTCATTTCCTACTTTAAGTCACCTCGTAGCACCTCCTTTTTAATCCTGTAATAAACTGAATTATGCATAAAAAAAAAAAAGAAACATCCGAAATCTAAACCTGTCGTCGTTCCCAGCTCGCTCCGAGAGATACCATCACCTGGAGACGGAGGAAGAGGACACGAACGACGAAGACTTCAACGTGGAGCTGCGGCAGTTCTCCTCGTGTTCGCACAGATTCTCTAAGGTTTCTAAACTGACACCGGCACACCTGCATCATCATCATCATTACTGCCAGAGATGTTGCTCATGTAAATGAGTTGACGCCCTCATCTGGCCCGCTTCTTTTTCTCATGGGAAAGAAAACATGAGGAATCTGTATTTCATATGCAAATGAGTGCCCCTCCCCTGTCTCCCGCTCTTCCTTCACCCTGACTGTATTTAATGTAGATTTCGGCTTTGCATATATTTTCTGCTTGCAAATCAGACTTTTTTTTTTACGTTTTAAGATGAAACACAATACAGTCATACAAGCTGGGAGTTATTGTTGTGCTGCATTGCAGTATGGCTCACCCTCTCACATCAAAACAAAAGCAGCGGGGCGTCTCAGAGGAAGTGTCGAGCTTTTCCTCAGCTGCACCTAAAACTCCATGCATGGTGAAGTTTGCGTTAACACAAGCAGCGCCGTGCTCCCGCCCTGCTGTTAATTGTAAATCCTGAAAACAGAAATGTAATTTACTGCCAGAATATTACACATTCATCATCGGTCTTTGTAGCTCGTTCTCACCCTGACCATGTGTGTTTCTAAACTTTGCATCCGCGGCTCGCTCGTGCTGATGTGAATCATTGCTTCTGTGCGTTTGTCAGGTTTACAGCAGCCTGGATTTGTCCCGTGGGCACCTGGAGGAGAAGGGCGAGACGGAGGGGAAGAAGAGCGAGAGTCCGCTGACTGTTGACTCTCTCAGCTGGACGCCAGACTTTACTGAAATGTATGTTCGCCTCCGTGCTTGAATCAAACATCTGGCTCTCACCAGGAGTTTGGATTTGTTCATCTCATGAAAATCCGTCCTCTTCCTTCATCCAGGCCGTCGCTGTCCCACTCGACGGACACGGACAGCGCGAATCAGGGTCCTCGCCCCAACCTGCTACCAAAGTTTGCCATCTCGGCAGAGAGCGAAGGAGACGAGACGTCGGGCCTCGGCGACCCCAGCAAGATCTCCTTCTCCATCGGAGAGCTCCCGCAGGACGAGCCTAACGCTACAACTCCTGGCAGCACCCACAGTGGAGCCACGCTCTCCGGTAGGAAATATAATATAAATGTAATGGATGTGATTTTCAGAAATCGATAAGCTTTAAGGACCTTAAATGTATCATAGTAGAAAAGCTGAGAGCACTATGAATGATGAAGAGGTGTCACAGTGTTTGACAAACTAGTCTAGAAAACAGGAATACAAAAACACAACAGCTGTGTCACGCGTCTGAAGCGTTACAAAAATATCTGAAGGTTAAACGATCATTAAGGGCCTGTCAATCCAAAACATCTCTTTGGGAAAGATATTTTGGAGTCTCACCTCCTCTAATGAGACTTTTCAAGGTGAGTGAACAGGAGGTGGGCCATGTTTGTCCTCTGTGTGATGACTGGGCAGTGCATGGTCCAGATTTGCTTCCTTCTGACGGCTGTTTTGTGTGTCTAGTTCGTTCGAATATAGATTTTTCTCCAAGGAGAGGTCAACACGTATGCAGAAACGTGTTTCGCTGCACCTCCGTGTTCTGTGTTTGCTGTAATTTTTATGTGTTGTCAGCATGTAACTGCCCGTAAAACCATTTCTTAGATATAACATGTGTAACTAGCTTCTTATTTAACAGACAGACATGAGTGGTATCAATCATCTCCTCCATCAGGATGCTTCCCCAACTTCATGCTCTTCCTCTGTCATAAACAGGGAGTTTCTCAGAACATCTGGACCAGCTGACGCCCAGAGGTGAAGGGGAGGAGAGCCCCGACAGCACCAGTCATAACTCTGCAGACCAGGCGGCTCAGACGAACTCTCTGCGGGCCGAGAGCGCTGCGGAAAAGACCGCCGCTGTGGCAAAAGTGCCGAAGTCGGTCTCGACCGGAGCCCTGTCACTGATGATCCCCGGGGGTGAGTCGAACAGAACACACACAGGAAGACGTGCATACCTTAACTCAAAAAAAAAGATCTCAGCTTGTAGAAGGTTGAAGTATGTCAGAGCGATAACGCGTCGGGAATAACAATAAGAGCAACAGACTAACGCGAAAGAGATGAAAGCGCTCTATAGATCTGCACGAAATTGGCCCAGCGTGACGCCTGCTGCGAGCTGGCAAGTAGCCGAGTACAAGCTGCTAACAAGGAAAGTAAGCAGGCAGTGTAAAAGCGAGAGATCTTCACTGCTGGGAGAGTGAAAATCACATTAGTTTCACCCACAGCAGGAGCAGACTGAACCAGACTCATGAGCTTTATAGCAACAGCTCAGCACTGACCCGAGGATCGGTCAAATCTGATCGATTTAGATGAAAGATTCTGCTTTTTTTTTTTCCAGATATCTTCGGGGTGTCTCCGCTGCCCAGCCCCCTGTCTCCTTACTCCCTCTCCTCAGACCCTTCCTCAAGAGACTCCTCTCCGAGCCGGGACTCCTCCCTGGGTACCACCAACCCGAGGCAGCCTGTCGTCATCCACAGCTCAGGGAAGAAGTTTGGCTTCACGCTGAGGGCGATCCGGGTGTACGCCTGTGACAGCGACATCTACACGGTCTACCATATGGTCTG
This sequence comes from Collichthys lucidus, assembly GCA_004119915.2. Taxonomy (NCBI): domain Eukaryota; kingdom Metazoa; phylum Chordata; class Actinopteri; family Sciaenidae; genus Collichthys; species Collichthys lucidus. Next base: position 27,716,563 of record CM014093.1, read on the forward strand.
GGTAAGGATGATATCAGCATGTAGGAGACAAATCGTGATCGATTACGAGTCTGTAACAAACTGTGGTGCGATTGTTCATCTAGTTTGGTTCATTATAAAACCTGTAAATCAAATTCTTGTGAGAAATAAACAACCAAACCAAGAGCAAATGAAACCGGGGCTGAACTGTTCAATCCAATCCTAGTTAAACGAGAGGCGTGTTCAGTTTCTGTTTTTTATCAAACTGGGTAAAATGTGGCGACTATCCTGCTAATTTTCACCTCACCTGTCAGTCCACATGACTTCTGTTTACACCTCTGTGAGCAGAGCTGTTTATGTTTATGATAACAATCATAATAAATGTCTCTCGTGTGTATTAATCAGAACGTGGAAGACGGCGGGCCCGCACACAAAGCAGGACTCAAAGCCGGAGACCTCATCACCCACGTGAACGGAGAGTCCGTCCACGGTCTCGTCCACACTGAAGTGGTGGAGCTCCTGGTCAAGGTAAAAAATAATGTTTGACTTTAAACTGCAGCTGTTCAGTTTTTAATGACTCGTCAAAATGATGATTAATTGACTTGAAGACCAGTGACGGATAAATACTGATTAAACTGGCAAAAACACGATAAGCTAATCAAATTCTGCTGAGTGGATGTTTCAAATACTGCAGTCCTGCATTTACCGCAAACACTGATCTGCTTTGTCTGACTTTACCGTATAAAACACAGTAATCCTATCTAATATATACAAACATTTACAAACACATTTCTCTGGAAACTCTTTAGATATGAAGGAAAAGTGGGAACTGGAAATGGATGTTGTTACTGAGGATGACGAGTGGGAGGCGGTGTGTGAACAGGGTCATAAAACCACTCATAGCCCAATGTGGAAAGAGTTTAATTGGAAATTAAAAATGAGATACTTCAAGACACTTTCATGGACTATGACAAAAATAATACCAATTTATGCTGGAGGAAATGTAAGCAGAACGGGGACCACACTCATATCTTTTGGGATCCAAGCAGAAATTCGGAGCATTCTGAAAATTACATTACCGCTGAACCCGTTACATTAGATACTAGGTTTGAATCCAGGGGAGGGTATAGGGAAGAGAAAGACCCAACTATTACAGATTCTCCTGCTAGTGGCGAGGAAAATGATAACCCTGTGTTGGCTCAAACCTCTTCAGTACCTCCACCCTTCAATAATGTCGAGAGAGACTAAATTAATATTTGATGGACAAGATAACTGCAAAACTTCATGTACGAATGGATTTGTTTTTGGTTTTGTGGGCCCCTGTCATTTCCCATTTTGGGTGGCCGGTCGTAAGAAGCTATTTTGGTATTAGTACTTTAGTTATAAGTACTTTCTCTCCCTTATTCTGGGATTAGTTTGGTGTGATGTCCATCTGTGTAGTTTGTCTTGATTTGGGATTGTAGGTATGCTGAGACACGAATTGTTCCTGGGTTGTTGTTTTGTTTTGTGTTCTTCATATGCATAATTTTAAATAAAAGAATGTTAAAAAACAAAAACAAAGTAATCCTGATATAAACCTTATCTTCTGCCTCCCTCCTTCTAAAGTTCTGTCCTCTCTTTTCAGAGTGGTAGTAAAGTCGCCATCTCCACAACCCCGTTTGAAAACACTTCAATAAAAACCGGCCCGGCCCGGAGGAACAGCTACAGGAGCAAGATGGTGCGATGTGCCAAAAAACCCAAGAAGGAGAGGACGCCAGAAAGGTACAAACCACAGTATGTTTCCAACATGTGAACACATGATGTCCATTTAATCTGATGTGTGTGTGTTTGATGCACAACATATACTGTGGATATTATTTGTTCAGTAGTTTTGCAGAAAATATGTTTTATTTCAGCCTCTAGGGGGCAGAAAGAGAACACTGAAGGAATATTTAAACATGCAGGATTATTATATTATATGTTGTATCTAAAAAATGATTATAGGACACTGTAAATGATGATGTGTGTACTGTGATAAGAACAAATTATTGGATTGATATAGAGATGCAAAGGAAAAGTGAATGTTGTCAGGCCGGGACTCAAGGAGGACTCAGATGCAGAGTAGAGCAGAGAGCTGTTTTATTCAGATCTTCAAACACCCTCAAAGAGTGAGGCTATGAAACACGGCCTAAACTAGGTGAAACAAAAAAATCACTCCAAGTAGGAAAAAAACTCTGAACTACTCTTATCAAAGATTAACAAAATCAAAATCGCTCACAACGAGGAAAAACAAAAGGCTATGAAACATTAACTTTAAGCGCTCAGATGAGGCTGAAAAAACACTAGGCTAAAGACAAAGAAACCAAAAGACTAGACTAAGAAGTACAACAAAAAATCACTCTTTCGAGGAAGGAAAACAAAAGACGATATAAGAGCTATAATGCTTTGGCTATGGGCTATGAAAAAAGGCTTTGGTGAACGCTGCACAAGACGAAACACTCCGGCAGGAGACAAAGGGAGACGCAGACAATATATACACAGGGTAAGGGGGAACAGGTGGAAACAATCAGGGCGGGGAAGACAATCAGACCGGTGACACATGAGGAAGGGCAAGTGACCTGAAACGAGAGGAGTGTTATCTTTCAAAATAAAACAGGTAATGACGAGACATAAAAAAAAAAACCCAACTTGACCTCGGTGACAAATGTTCCTCCACCGGCTGTTTTTTTTTTGTGTTTTTAATTTGTAAGTTAGCCTTTGTAAAAAAGCAATACAGTAAATAATGCATAGAAAATGACACTGATGCTTCTAAACTTCCAGCTTAAACACAGTTTTACTGTCTAATGTTCATTTTCATAACTGCTTCTATCTATAGAGACTCATTTTCTTTTGTCTTTGCTCTGTTTTTTCCAGGCGGCGCTCCCTCTTCAGGCGCTTTGCCATGCAGCCGTCTCCTCTCCTGCACACGAGCCGCAGCTTCTCCTCTCTGAACCACTCCCTGTCATCTGGTGAGAGTCTCCCTGGCTCCCCTACCCACAGTCTCTCCCCTCGTTCCCCCACCGCCGCCTTCCGCCCCGCACCAGATTTCACCCAGTCAGGTGGAGATTTTAACTCGTTTCGATGACGGCTTCATTTTCATTCATATGTTACATGTTAACTTACTGATATCCATTTGTCCTTCTATCCTTTAGGTGGAAACTCGTCTCAGAGTAGCTCTCCCAGCTCCAGCGCTCCAAACTCCCCTGCAGGCTCAGGCCACATTCGTCCCAGCACTCTGCACGGCCTCGGCCCCAAGCTGCCGGGTCAAAGGCTTCGTCAGGGGCGCCGCAAATCTGCCGGCAGCATTCCCCTTTCACCTCTGGCTCGCACGCCTTCACCCACCCCTCAGCCAACGTCTCCCCAGCGCTCACCCTCTCCTCTTCTTAGCGGCCATCCTGTTGCCATTTCCAAGACAACGCAAGCTTTCCCAGCCAAGATACATTCCCCGCCCACAATCGTGCGCCACATCGTGCGCCCCAAAAGTGCTGAGCCGCCTCGCTCGCCCCTCCTAAAGCGCGTTCAGTCTGAGGAAAAGCTGTCCCCTTCTTACACAGGAGAGAAGAAGCACCTGTGCCCCAGAAAACACAGCTTGGAAGTGACACAAGAGGAGGTGCAGGACGAGGAGCTGAGGCCTGGGGAGCGGGATTACACCATCTTGCAGAGCGTGGAAGAAACGGCCTGCGAGCCGCCAGCGATCACCCGCGTACGACCCGTCGAGCAGGGCTGCTTAAAGCGGCCCGTCGGCCGTAAGATGGGCCGGCAGGAGTCTGTCGAGGAGCTCGACAAGGAAAAGCTGAAGTCCAAGATGGTTGCGAAGAGGCAGGACTGGTCAGAGAGGAGGGAGTCTCTGCAGAAACAAGACGCCCTGCGTGATCCTGACCCGTCCCCCCTGTGTGGTGATGACAGGGATGAAAGTTTTCTGCCCAGGGGCCAAAACAAAAGCCCAGACTCCGGCCCTCCAGAGGCCAAAGCTGCTAGCACGACCCTTAAAGACGTGCTGTACAAGAAACTCAACACTCGTGTCTCTGAAGGCATCGCTGACACGTCCAGCAGCAGCGGTGAAAGTGACGGAGGACTCAGGTCGACTCTCTGCTCCATTCACCCGGAGTGGCAGCACTCCAGACAGAGTAAAGACAACATGAAGCCGGACAGGCTGGACTTCAAAGCTCCCAACATAGAGTTCACCAGGAAGAGGCTGTCGTTTGAAGAGCGAGAGGACTGCATGTGTCGCTGCTCCTCCGGCATCCACGAGAACCTGCACTTTGGCTCCACCAGGTCCAAGAGCCTCCAGCTGGACACGGCCATGTCTCATGACCACATGAAGGCAGGACTGGGGAGCCCTGAAGGTCTCGCCCCCAAGCTTTTCTCCGGCAGAGGAGAGAGCGCTGTGGAAAAGCTCCAGCTCATCTCCTCCGCGGAGTCTTCGCTTCGAAAGACGTCATCTGAGTATAAACTCGAAGGTCGCCACGTCTCCTCTCTCAGACCTCTGGAGGGCACTCTGGATATCGGTCTGCTCTCAGGGCCCAGAGTCTCCAAGACAGAAACCTGTTTGTCTAAGATGGCGGAGAACACAAGCGACACTGTTTCTGTGAGTCCTCCGATTTGGCTCCAAACCCCTCCGGAGAGACAGATAACCATCCCCCAACTGAAAACTACAGACAAACTAAAGAGCCCGCTGACTTGTTCTCCAAACCCCGAAGCTGTTTCTTCTCTAAACAGCATAGTCACCTCCAAAGATCAGTCAAATAATGCAGCCGCAGAGGTGAAACTCAGTGCGACTGCTGAGAAAACACAGGACAGACAGAGCGAACCATCAAAGGCTCAAACCAGCAAAGTGGAGGCGTCAACTTTTACCGTGAAACAAGAGAGCCGGACGGCCATGAAGGCCGGTTCATCACTGGCTCATGAACATCGAGGCCCTCGGCACAGCTCCCACTTCTCCTCCTGTGGAAAAACACCCTCCATACGGGAAGTGAGCAACGAGGATCAGGAGGATGAAGTGGAGCAGCAGGAAGTCACACCACACACTACATCACTAAACACTGACAGCTCCAAGACAGTAGTCTCTTTGACTCGGGCAAAGCCGGAGGTAAACATAAAGACCGTGGAGGCTTCGGCTCCAGCTGCCAGTGAGCCGTTACTTGTGTCAGTGAAGCAGAGTACAAACTGTGGTTTGGATACAGGTCAGCGTCAGAGCTGCGAGAAGAAAGCAGCACAGAGTGCACAGAGCTCGAACACGACCTCCGTTTCTAAGGTGCAGAACAGCTCTGCGTCTGCGCGCGCTCCAGAGAACCAGCTTTCAAAACAGCAGCTGGCGAACATCTGTTCTCCAAATACAGAACCGCAGGTTTCCGTCACATCAGCATCTGCTTCAACGCGCGAGGATAAAACCCGCAGTTTAAAAGCTGAAGGTCGGGACGGCTCGGAAAGATCTGTTGGCAAGGACGGCGTGCAGGCGAGCAGATCAGCTGTGAAGGCGGTCGGCAACGGTGGCAGCCCAGGCTCCAAGGAGGACGCCAACACATGTGGCACAGCTGCAAAAGTTGAGCAGAAGAGAGAAGTTTCTACAGTAAATATGGTCGCCGTGTTAAATAACGTTACTCTGAGTGTAAATAAAAAGGAGAAAACTGTGTCTACTGGTGCAATAGAGAGCGGCAGCAAGAAAGAGGCTGCCACATCACCAAAGATTAAGAATGTGAAAGATTCAGAGCAGCTACCGAAAACCAATCCAGCTGAGAAAGCACAGCACAAACCATCCGATTCAGAGTACTGCACCGCTAAAAAAGAAGAACCTGAAAAAGTCAAGTCAAGGCCCGACCCACAACCTGTAGCACACACCGCTGTGAAGACGGAGAAGGAGACCAAAATACTTGAAGTGAAATCTCCTGTCCCGGCACAGGGGGGTCCGAATCCCAAACAGAGAGATCTGTCTAAAGAATCAAACTCTCAAGTTACCCATGACTCCAAACACAAAGAGGCGTCGGTGCCGTCCACTGGAGCCGACGTAAAACGGGAGGAATCAAGACAAACCCAACCCAAAAGCCCTGTAGCAACCTCAGCTGATATCATAAAAGAAACCCCCGACTTGAAGCCCAAGACTGCCCCCACATCGTCGACTCTAAAGACTTCTGTAGCTCCCACACCAGTCAAACAAAGTCCTGATGCCAAACATAAAGACCCCTCACCCAGAAATCAAGCCCCGTCCGTTAAAAGCTATCACGACTCCAAGCCAAAACTCGTCAACTCTTCACCTGTTGCCACTCAGCTGCCGTCAGATGTTCCCGATCTGCCAGCAGCGCTGCTGAAACCTGCAGCCAAAAAAGAAACATCAACCGTCGTCTCAGGCCGGATCTCCAGCTGTGCACCACAGGAGACCGCAAGCAAGGTGGTGGTATCCAAAGAGGCCCCCAAGTGTGAATCTCTTATTAAACCGGACAGTAACAAGGGCCCGGATACCAGAACGACCGCCCCGGACAAACAGGTGACCTCCGGCAAGAAGGAGCCGGCTGAGAGGAAGAAAAAAGAAAACGTCCAGGAGGCGACGTCCACTCAGAGAAACACGAAAAGAGACGCGAGGGACAAAGACACTGCAGACAAAGACACTGGCAGGTGCAAGCAGCAGAAGGAGTCACCACGTAGTAACAAAAAGTAAAAAGAGCAGCCGGCGCCATCGCTCCAGAGATGTAATCAAATGTTAGTGCAAACATCATCATGCCTTCTTTTTCTTTATTTTGTTTTTGTTTGAGGACCGGGCAAGCTGTTACATGCTGATAGAGAGATGAGTGTGTGTGTGTGCGTGGTAAATAAGAAGATAACACACGTAGGTCTGAATGTAGGCGATCATTTGAGTTTTACTTTTAATGTCAATCGAATGTTTGGGACGTTTTTGTTTGTGTGCTTTTGTGCAATCAGTACGTCAGGGGCAAATAGGGTAAGTAGCCTTACAAAGGTTGTGATGTACTGTAGAGTCAGTGCCATAAAAGATTTTGAATTGCACTCTTTACTCGTAGACTCGGAGGACCTGATGTCTTTTTAATGCAGTAGACCACACGATTTTTTGCGCACGGTTGTTTCTGTTTCGGCGTAATCGGATTCTTTGTTTTTTCTTTTCTTTCGAAGTTGGGTTTCGTGCAGTGGTACACAGAGGGAACGCACCGAGTCCTGCGCGTTTCACCTAAAACTTAAAAAGAAAAAGAAAATCCAGAATCATCTCACGGTTCTAGAAATCATAAATTAGTGACGGGGCCTTAGGATTATAGAAATTAAACTTGCTGTTCTTAGCAAGCTGTGGTGTTTATTCACATTCCTCTGACATCTGTACATATATTTTTGATTTTTATGCAATAGGGTGTAAATATGATAACACTGTAAAACGGGGATACATGGGGCTTACATGATTGTCGTCTGTATTATATGTATAGTTTTTTTTTTTTTCATTCGTTCGTACGCTCGACGTTGGAGCGTCACGCTCTGCTTGATAAACTCTGTGGTCTAAAAGTTAAGCTACCGTGATGTATCTCGTCAAAAGGCATCCTCCGCTTTGTGACCTTTCACATGTTTTCACATGTTCCATAATGAACTTGAAAAGAGAGAGACAGTGAGTGAGACAGACAGAGAGAGAGACAGGGGCTTTTTCTGAAGAAAAAAAATGTAGCATTATTTAACAAAACTGTGAGGGCTGTCAGCGTTTCCCAAGAATGTCTTTGTGATGTGTTTTTGCTGGCTGGCTGTGGTTTGAAGAGTGATGACTGTGTAAAATATGAAATATCATGTTTGATTAATGAGATGAGCCAGCGGTTCTCCACACGTTTGCCAGTAATTACTAAGGCTGGGGGGGGGGGAATGATGATACCACCATGAATACCCTCAGAGATGATACCGACACCTTATTTTTTGGTTTGTTTCTGGCCGACGCAGCCATGAGCTGTTTTATCACGTTAACCATATCCCCACGTTTTATGCATTTTTATTTTAAATGTTTTGGCGGCATCCCGGCTTGCTGAACTTCCAGCTGCCGAGACGGCGGAGGAACACTTGCTGCGATTGGCTGCAAGCGAAACCACGCAGTCTAGATTTGTTCACAGGTTTCGAGTACTCGTTACCCAGCTCTGGTAATTACTGCGGTAGATGTGTGAAGGCCTCGGGCATCGTCTCCCGTTGTGTCCGTGTCTGTGCAGAGTGCCATAAGGTCAGACTGTGACCACCGTCCTGGTTCTCATGTCAGGAGGCTTCAGTCATGTGTCCGGATCTCGAAGGCTCGAAGCTTCACCTGGTTTTTTACACGAGGAATCCCGATGAGAGTTCGTGTCCATGACATACATTCGATGTTAACGTGCGAATTCATGGTACTACACATATAGGCTGTCATATATCCTTTTTAAATTGCAAAACCCCTAAAGGACAACCCGAAAGTAGCCTAGGACACTAAATATGTAACGCAGTATTTTGCTCTGTTGTGCTCAAAAAAACAATACTCTTGTCTACTACATATACTCTATGTTGATGAGAAGAAAAAAAAAAAGACTTCATTTAACATGACACAGAATATAGTTTATCTAAACGGCATAACATGAACCACGCGAGACCGACTGCAGATTTTAAACGCTGAAGAAGAATCAGATAAATGTATCGTGAGAGAAGAAATGCACCTTAACGTTCAGTTCAAAGACCGAGAAGAAGAAGAAGAGTCGAAAACTGGAACTGAGACTGGTTTATGAACCGCCCCCCCCCACTAGTCCTGATTTCAATGAATCACTGAATTTTATTTGAACAATTCAACTTTTTTTTTTTCCTTCCTGTGATGACTGACATCTAAAATCCTCAAAGCACATTCAATGTTTGTTTACAAAGCATCATGGATGTATATTTTGTATATTGTTGATTTGCCAAATCTATGTTCTGTGTCACAGATAATGTTGTTTATAGTATAGTGTGAGACTTTTGCTCCCTTTTGCCACAAGGACGTGTAATAAGAACATTTGTCTGTGCAGTAATCAATGTCTTTTCACATGTCGGGTTCTTCTTCTTCGTCTGCTTGTCTCTTCATTTCTTTTCTTTTTTTCCTCCTTCTTCTTCCTCTGTGCAAAACTAGTATTAGATGAACTTGCTTATGATGGTTTGTCTTTTAGAATATGTGCAATAAAAGTGTTTTGAGTTTTGTATTTTGCCCAAGGAAAGCTCTATGGATGTCATAGATGTTGTATATTAAAACAGATATTTATACTTCTAATGTTGCGTAATACTGAAAATAAAATGGAATTATAAATTAATCTTTTCATTTCTTTTGTCAATTTGTTGAATCGGGCGGCACACAACCTCACCTCACCTTTGTGTATGTTCTCCCCGTGTCTGCACGGGTTCTCTCCCGGTACTCCGGCTTCCTCCCACCGTCCAAAGACACGCAGTCAATCGGTGACTCTAAATCACCCGTAGGTGTGAATGGTTGTTTATGCTCTGTGATGGGTGTACCCTACCTCTCGCCCTAAGTCAGCTGGGATAGGCTCCAGCCCCGCTCTGACCCAGATGAGGATACGCAGTTAGAGTTTGGGTGGATGGTTCAGTGGTCGACTCACAGCATGAAGGTTCCTGGTTCGAACGTCGGCCGGGGCCTTTCTGTGTGTGTTCTCAGAAAGCGAGGTGTAAATCACCCGTAGGTATGAATGGATGTTTGTCTCTATGTGTCAGTGTGGGTGTACCCCGCCTCTCACCCAGTGCCAGCTGGGATCGGCTCCAGTGGTTTACAGAAAGCGGATGGGTGGGAGTGTTGAATCGCAAATATCATCGTAAACAGCAGCAATGTCTTAAAAGTTTCCTGAAAATAATTCTGCAGAAAAACTCAAGCTGTTTAACTAAACTTAATACAGCTCAAATGAATTGCTTCTGTAACCAATTAAGTCCTTTTAATTGAAGCATAGCAAGTCCAACCTTCTAGCAAACATACACTCCAACACAAACAGAATAAAACTTCTTTTAATAACAAAAACTGAAATATTTATTGGGTTTAAATTGAACTCATAACTTTCTAGTTTGGCTATAATGAATACATAAATACATGTTGCAGTTCAGAAAACGTACAAAGAAATAATTATATACTTGTAAAATAAAGCATCCCCCAAAGAATTAATAACAATCTCATTGTCCAGAAGGTGAAAAATCTTAAATACATGATCATATATTCAATTTATTTTGCACCCCTGTTACCGAAACACACAAAGTATCATCCTTTTGTTTTGTTTCTACAAAACTTCAGTTCATGCGCAGTGACGTACAAAGAGATGTGCAGCAGTACACCAACAGGGGGCAGTATCCTTCCATCTGTTTACTTCCCAATACACTGTGTAAACCTTCTGTTGTGTAACATGTATTCAGTGGAGATGCAGAGGACTAATGTAGTGTACGGAAATCCTCAAGATTAGAATGAATCTGATAAAACTGCATATTTAAATTATCTCTTTTACAGACAGTAACACACAGTTTAACTCACATGTGACAGAAAAATAATTTCTGATGACGTTCTAGGTGCTTTCTGTTCAAACAGAGGATACATGCAATCTTTATCAGACGAGCCTGAATACACACGAGGCCTCTTCCTCCAACAGAAAATAAGTTGACGTTCAGCGACCGTGGTTTTACACGAGATTACAGCGTTAATGACAGATGGATCCGCATCCATGCAGACTGATTACTAAGCAAAAAATATTAAATAGAGGAATGAATGGAGAGAAAAAAATCCTCTTAGGTTATGGGAATTGGGTTAACCGTTGGGAAAGAGGAGGGCGTGTTGCAGCAGCAGCAGAGCTCATACATGGAGAAGAAAGAACATTGTGGTGCCTAATTTATTATCATTAATTGGCTGTGGGCTTCATCTTGGAGTTGTTTTCCAGCAGGGAGCAATTTCCTCCCTGTCTCATGTTTCATCGCAGCCGTACGCCCTTATGTCCTTTATAGCCGCAATGTACAAAATGTTAAACCCTCTAATCTATGTACTGTATATCAAAATACTAACTGGCTCCAGCGTTGGTGTCTCCTCCTTAAACCGACGTTTGAGTGATGTATGTACAACATGGCACCGAAAGAATGTCTAGAGGAAAATGCAGATCACTTTTATGTGCATTTAAACCATAAAGTATGTGGTGTTTGTTACAAGAAAGTCAAACCATCCCCCATCCCCGCTCCCTTTGTTCTGAGTCTTCAAACACTGATGTGAATCATGGAAGTTTTGGCACTCTGTTTGTTCTTTCCCCTTCAAAATAAAACAGTTTGTTGTTTTTCAGTGAGGGTAATTAAATGTATCTTCATTGTCCATCTGGGTGCTTCCAGAGAGTGGAGCCTGGCTGGTTTGTAATCCGTTTTAGAAAGACTAATCGATACTAATGATGTAACCAACCGTGTGCACTGTTATCAATAGGGTGTGGAGGTAAAATGGGGGTGGAAGTGCATGTATGTATGTGCACTGCTGAGAGAAACGGCTGCGAACGCTTCAGGCACAGCAATGCTTCGAGCTAACGTCGTGCTAACGTGCTAAAGTTTAGCAGGTAGTTTTTCACCGTTGGCGTACATGCTTTTCCTGAAAGCTGAGGATACATGTGTGAATACGTTCTGCAAATGTTTATTAATTTTGACCTGATGGTGGCAGCAGTTTCCTCTGAAAACCACAAATGTCTGCACCAATTTTCATACAAGCAAAGGCTAAAAGTCACTAGGGATCATCATCTGGGGACCATGATTGGATGATGTAGAGTGCTTCGTAGAAGCGTCAGTCCACTAATAAAGACCTTTTATTATTTGTGATTTAGCGCCCGAGTTTTAGAGTTTTAGATCCCACTGTGGTAAATATGGACAGCTGTACACGAGTATTTTTTTGATGTTCGTAGAAGCGTCAGTCCACTAATAAAGACCATGAGATGTGATTGAAAGCTCTCAAGAAAGCTGCTAAGAAGATTAAATTAAATTAAAGGTGAAGTCCAAAGATTTCACACATCAAAGTCTGTTTACAGCTTTTGAGAGTAGCATCACACAGAAATCTGTATTTTTGTGATTTAGCGCCCCGAGTTTTAGAGTGTAATCCCACTGTGGTAAATATGGGCAGCTGTTCTGATTACATTACTTATCATCAGAAAGTTTTGCTAACAGCCAATCATCAAGCGAGGTCAACAACACAAGAGATAGCAACCAGTTAACAGCAGTCAGACCAACTCGGCGTCTGTCTTTCAGTTTTTTATTTCACCAAGATCTCGCAGATTTACTCTCGTCCGGCGGCTTCTCGCTTTCTCTCATTTTCTCTTCTTAGCTGCCTCAGTCAACGTCCTCTTGGATCTCTTTGTCTCTGCCATACTCTATGAACTCTGAATATCGCCATTTATCATTTTTACCAAAATCAGTTTAATAGTTAGTAGTGTGTGATTTAATGCCGTAAAACGTTATGTACTTGTACATGTTACATATGATTACATATCAATGTAGCATCAAAATCAGTTATTTTATGCTAGAAAAGTTACATAATGTTGCTTTAAGATTCATCCTCTGGGTACCATGAATGCCTGTACCAAATTTCACCCCGATCCCATTGTTGTCGAGGCATTTCACAAAAAGGTTAAAGCTTCCAGCCACACAGTGGTGGCAGAGGAAAAGTCAGAGGATCATCAAAGTCAGCAGGCTTCTCCCTCTGGGCACCATGAACGTCTGTGCCAAGCGTCATGGCGATCCACCCAGTAGTTGTTGAGCTATTGTGTTTCGTTTTGGACCGAAGCAGTGCCCCAACTTAACATTCCCAACCATGGAGTCACGCAGTTAGCCTGGCTAAAAATAAAACTAAATTACATTCTCAAGCAATGCTTATTAATACGTTAACAGTATGTACTGTTGCTGTGGTAGAAAAAAAAAACCCTCTGAAAACATTCAGTTCTCCCGTCTTTAAACAGCCTGTGGTCATTCAGAGGACAAGAAGAGAAAAGTGAATCTTATAAATAAAGAAGTAGAGATGTTGAAAATGGTGGTGGGAAGATTGCTTGTTCTTGTACACACATGCAATCTGAGACACGGATAGATAAACCCACTCCTGGCCTGTATTAACTTTTGCTGCTGGAATTTGTTCAAGTACATTCTGTGACTTGGGGGGAAGCCAAAACTCCAGCCCAGCTCTCATATCTCATGTTGCAACTAATGGCTTCTGGCCGAGTTTTCGTCCTCAGCCACTGGCCCATCACGCACAGAGCGAGGAGAGAGTTTGTTGTGCAGGAGAAGCTAGAAATACTGTTAGAAAATAAATGTTTGACATCTGTATGTTTACGATACGAGCTCCACTTTTGTGGCTTTTCTCATTAAAACAGCTTTATGACATGTAATCCTGTAGATACAACTAAAGTATGTCAGCTGTTTTTTTTTTTTTTGCGGGGGGAGGGGTGTTATTTAAAAAAATGAAAACATCCTCTACGATTATGCAACAGCTCCAAACTGTCATGTATGCCCTGTGGCCCGACCGGATCATGTGACAACTTCTCTGCTGTAACACATTTCGCCGTGTTGATAAAGTCCTTTCTGAAAACTGAGTGATGCAATGTAGACACAAGGAAAAGTGTGTGTGTGTGTGTTTGTATGTGTGGGTGGGTGGGTGGCGGCCGCTCGAGTGTGGGCGAGCGAACGCTAAAGTACACAATATGGAGATTGTGAACGAGTCTGCAATACCAATAAAAGAATATTATTTTCAGAATTCATGGAAAGGGATCGTGTTGCAACAATAAAATAAACAAACACTCATAACTGGATCTCATGCGGCCGTTTGAAATAGATTCTCGAGAGCGAAAAAAAAAAGTGACTTCATGTGTGGCAAAATACAAAGAGCACGTTGATTAAAACCCTCGCCGTGCAGTCGCAGTGAAATGAGAGGATGATGTATGACTGGATGATATTGTGGTTTCTGTGCGAGGCTGCTAAATGGTGGGTGTGCTAACAAACTGTGTACACTGTGAGCTCAGATACAGAGTGCTGCTGGCTCATCAAAGTTATTGCGTATTGTAAGTTTATATGCTTTGGGAATGTGCTTGTGTCACTGGCTTATTTAGTTTAGCTGTATTATTATATCGTGACTTCATAGTCTTTAAACAGAGAGGTGAGGCTGATTTTCTGGGTGCTGCAGGAAACGCATAAGTAAGAAACGCATACATCCAAAATGACCTGCGCGGTCCCGGTGCCAGACCTCACATTGAGATAACCTGTTGTACTGTCAGTCCTGAAGATTCTATCTAAAAGCAACATTGTGTAACTTTTCTACCATAAAATAACAGATTGTAAGTCACACACCACCACCAAATATTTCACTGATTCTGGTGAAACTGGATCATATTTTATGGAGAATTTATGTTTTCTGTTTTTCCCTCTGATGTCCTGCAAACTGTAGCTGCTGTTAGTGTTTGTACCGCAGGTGTTTTGGACCACCAGAAGAAGAGGAAGAGGTTTCCAGGCCCTGGTTGCAGGGAAATGCTGAAGTGAAGCTGGGTGAGCGGACGGTAAGCTCAGCAGTCTATGGGCATAAAGACAGAAGGGAGAATTCAGCAGAATCAGAGCTGTTGTATTTTTATTCCATGAATTCTCCTTCCATCCTACATTACCCACAATGCAACCCAACAGTCCAGCTGAAGATTTGGGTGTATTATTCTAGTAGAGGAGCTGATGGGGACTACAGAGGTCCGGTAAGCTCGCTTGATGAAGCTTTTTTTTGTTTCCAGTCTTAAAGTTTTCAGCCCCAACCGATGCCGACTCAAGTGACATCACTTGAGGCAAATTATCAGGCTTCAAACTGCTCCCACTGGAGCCAAATAAGGGTTTAAACAACATGTCCATTAGTACTGTACTATACAAGACCCGTCTTTGTAAGTGAATTGACTCATGTTGTCATGGATTTGGCTCATAGACTGTGAGAGTTCAACCAGCATTAAAGATACTGTATTGCTAATAATTGTAGCTAAAACAAGGACGAAGCTTATGCACCCACATTGATGTGAGCATTAGACAACTAAATGTTTTATTACAAAAGAAATGCACTCAACATGACAGCCAGGCCTCACAGGTAAAGTAAATATGTACCTGTGAGAAACAGACTGCACTGTAAACACAACACTGTCGAGTCTGACACAAACACGAGGCAGCATTCGGAGTCATGTTTTTGTCGACCTGAATTTATGTCCAATGTTCATACGAGCTCTGCTTTTGCTCTCCACCAACTCCTGCGGGGAAAATATTTGGCTCCAAACCTAGCTGCCAAAACGTTTCTGATTAAAAGAGCTGCAAACCGGAGAAGATTAAAGCAGTAAAAACGAACCAAAACCTAAAGTTATGGGCCAAACTGAAACCAAAACAACGTGTTGAAAGGTGCTAAATCGCTCCATAGAGCTGCCATGACCAGCGGAGTGGATGCAGCTTTAAGAACATTTGGGCAAAGTACTATTCCCCTGGTCAAGAATGAACTCTCATGAAACTTATACATAATGACTCATATCCCACCATGGAATACAAAGTTTCACGTTTAACTGTCAGATACTCTGTATTTTCCTAAATCAAACTTTTTAGGAGATCATAAAATAAGAAAAACAAGACTTGGCGAATCGTATGACTCTCAGATGATCAACAGATCCCCTTACGCTTGGACTCTGTCAATCATCACTCGCTCCTTTATTTCTTTTAGTCATCTATCATGAGACGTGAACTTTGCCTCTTGCACAACAGGACATTGTTGTTTGAAATGGCAAGAATAGAGAGGCGTACACTGTAATCATTTTAAATATGATGCTTCTATTTTCTAGATTTATCACTCTTTAAAACCACACACCAAGCAGTGAGAAGTTGGGGTTCATTAAATCACTGCGATGACTTGAAACTGCAATAACAAACACAGGGCTCAAACCTACATGTGTGTCCATGTGTCCGAGGACATGCAGGTTAAATGTTCTGTGTGCATGAATGCTGGTTTGTCTCTACGTGTCAACCTGATGATTGAGACTGAATGGCAAACTGGGCAACTCCCGCCAATGTCAGCTCGGATTGGCCTCAGCTCACACCCCCCTCCGTGCACCAAGGATAAGCGGGTGTAGCTAATGGATGCTATGTATAGCTAAATACAAATTTCACAATCGGCTGCCCTGTCTTATTCCTAGCTCAGCTGACCACAGGAGCCTTTTTGTTTTCTTAAGTTTTCAGACAGAGCGTAACAGAGAGTGTTCTTTGTGAGGTTTTTAAAGACAATAATGCATTCACATGTTTGCATTAAAGTTGTGTTTCTCTCAGCTTGTGACTTTTTAGACTGTGCACCAACTCGTGAAATCTCTTCAAGTGCCACCGTTATGGTAGTTTATGCAGAAGGCACCACCCACTTGAATGCAAGAGCCCTTCAACACAGGGCTGATAACGTGCCAACAAGCACCCAAGCCCAAGAAGAGGAACACCAACATTTGTAGGACACATTCGGAGTTTGTGGATACCCCAACTGGACCTTTAGGAAGCTGGCCACAAGATCCAGGGAGGACACTAACACAACGGTTGATGAAGAAAAGAAGGATAGATACATTGAACATTGTCACATTGAACACCCTGTTAACCAGAAAAGAAATATTGTGGGTGTGGTCCAATGCAGCGAGGAAAGCACAGACCTTTACATCAATGAAACCAAGCAGCTACGTAACGAAGGCATCAACACAGGAGGCCCAACTCATCAAGACTAGACTCAGACTTATGAACAAGGGACACTCTTTGCTGTTTGCATTTTGGACACAGAAGAAGATTGTCATCTATGTACAAGTAGAGAAACCATCTCTCAACAGAGGAAGACGCTTCAGACACAACTTATCCCCCCACCCACAGTGCTGTCCTTTAAGCCCAGGAGACTGAACCACACTTGGCCTCATGTGACGCTACCAACTCGGACAAGCGTTGTCACAACAAGAAGGACTAATGATCCAGGAGCCTCTTGGACGCGAGGTGAAACGTCTTCACGGATCTACAACCCGACCAAGATTTGTCCTAGACGATGACCTAGACGACCGAGAACCTTCAGAGACTATTTATAACAAGAAGATTGTCTGACTGTTGTCGAATCCTTTAACAGAACCGGAATGTGTTTGTTCTGATTGAGTAATCTCTCAGACGCTTTGTTGACGTGGGAGAAATGTACAAGGTGAACGTCAAACTGCTTCTCTGTTTGGGTAAAGAACGACACTTGATATAACAGCTGAATCGTCTCTTGATTCTCTCTTTTTGTTGTCATATTTAGAGGAACCTGTGCAGAGGATGACGAGGGTTAAAGGTCAGAAGGTGGCAGAGGCTGAGAGAGACGGAGGTTAAAGAAGCAATAAAGGAGGATGAAGAGGATGGGGAAGATCCCTCTGTCAGACACGGGGCCAAAGTTCTGGGCTCAGGAGAGTGACATAACCCTGGTGTGGCCCCACATCGAGCGTATTAATGAGCGTCTGAGAGGGATTTAAGCTCCAGGGCTTAGCACAGATCAGGGGCTGATTCTCTGGGACTGGACTCCGAGCCACCATCATGGCACATGGTGGGATAGTTGTTTCAAAGGAAAGCAGTACGTGAAACACAGAGAGACTAATACAACATGTAATCTACCACACCGGCGAGGCTGAGCCTTGTGGGACCTGTGCTTTCTGCTAAGTGTTGGTTAGACTTTCTATCAACATTGACATTACTGCAAGTACTGTACTTAAGTATAATTTTTAGCTGACGTGTACATCACCTCAGTATTCCTAGTTTATGCTACCATAGGCTACAGAGGAAGATACTGTATTTTTTCTGGTATCAGTCGATAAAAACTTCTAAAATGATACACTCATACTGTGTCTCTATGATACTTCCGTTAGTACACTTCTATGTAGTACACTGTGTACTTCCTCGCAGTCGTGCTCCTCAGCGGTGTTGTGTTACCTCAGTTACCGGAAATAAATACCAACATTTCACCACTTCTTCTTCTTCCACCGAATTAAAACCAGAATATAAATATAAAACATATGTATAACTTGTATTTGTACAGTGTGGTATTCACCACAAGCACTTCAGCTCAAACTGTTTCCTCTGCTGCCACTTTCACAATGCCGGTGGTCTGCTTACTCGTCTGCTATGTAGCTGAAACGGCGACCGTCGAGGGTTAGACGTGACTAGCGTTCTAACAACTCGACTTTTTGACCGTTATGGGTTTGGAAGTGGAAACACACAAAATGAGACACAGCGTTGCCAACATTACCATTTCTGTCTGATATTGAGTACCTGCAGAGATGTATAGTAACGAAGTGGAACTACTTAAGTACTAAAATGCAGTATCTGTACTTTTTTGGAGTATTATTTTTTCCCCAACTTCCACTTTTACTGCACTACATATTTTTGATGAGTTTAATACTTTTACTCTGATACATTTTTCATGTGCTGAGTCGTTACTCGTTACTATTGTAGCGTCCAGCCGGACACGTGATGAATGACGAGGCGATATTGAACAAACTGCATTTATTGCTGAACGGTTTGGTTCCAGGACTCGGTGACTGTCGGCCGGAACCACGCCAAAAAACCAACTGAACAGTCCCGGTCTCACATCAACCTCGCTCGTGCGCCGTACGTCATACACCTGACTCACCCAGGTGCGCTCTCTCACCTGCTGCCCCGCCCCCTCGCTCTGCATTCATTCAGACGCATTCACAGACCATGGGAAATCACAGAACTCTACCATGAACATTGTAACACTGTAACATTAGAAGTTGTGCCTTAATAAATATTTGAAATAATATAAACAACAGTACTTATACTTGTACTTGTACTTTTACTTTCAGTACTTGAGTAGCAGTTTTTTACATACTTCTACTTGCAATACTTAAGTACAAAACATTTTGAATACTTTAGAACTTTTACTTAAGTATGGTGTTTAAAGAACACTTCAACTTCTACTCAAGTCAGTTTTTTTGATATAGCACTTGTACTTCTACTCCACTCCATTACTTCAGTACTTTATACATCTCTGAGTACCAGTGTGTAGATTTGGTTGCATCCCCCTTGTTTCACCCTCTCCTTCCGAGCATTAAGGACGAAGAAACTATTGTTACTGTGAAACACGCTGAACTACTTTAGAAAAATGGCGCTTCAACATGGCGTACTCTGCAGAGGAGGACCCACACTGTCTGTAGATATAAAAGACTTCTTCTTATTATTATCAGGTGGTTATACACCAATGAAAACATACTCATAAATATTATGTTCCATTTCTTCCATCTTCTGTAAATAAAGCCCCTTAAATTTGACACACTGGCCCTTTATTTCGTGCCCGCCATGTAGAAAAAGGCTGTAGTAATCCCTCTTGCTCGAAAGGGGAAAATCCAACAAGAACCAGAATGCATTGCTCAACAAGTCCTTAAAATACGCTGTTTGTCTATGCCCTTTAGAATGATACCAAAAGAGCTTCATCATCATGGTTTGAATAATAAACAATAATTAAGGTTGGGGAACAATCGCGGTCATGGTTTAAAAAAAAAAAGAAGAAAAAAAACAACGTTGAGTGTTGGTTGGAAACGAGAAACGAACCACCGCGTTCTCTTGTGACAAACTCAGATGTTTTGTTGACCCGTCCATCCACCGCAACCTCTTCTCCACACTGACTTTAGCGCTCTGTAACACCTCCACCTGGCTTCCACCTTTGCACCCACCATAATTATGATGACCGTTAGAGGAGCTTAAACGTAAACACGTGGAGCCTTGACCGCCACCATCATGCAAGTAGGGGTGTCCCAACAATGAGAGGTGGGTTGAAAATCAGTGAAGTTGCCCTTTAATGCATCAATTTTAATAATCAAACATAATATAGAGAAGTACATTTAGAAAAGAACCATCATATTTTCGATATCTTACGTGCAGTTTTGTATCTTTTCAATGTGGTTTTGCTACTTTTACGCAACACTCGGATTTTAAATACTTTTTTCTACAACTACTAAAAAACTTGCTGTGCTCACTCTTTCACTTCTCCCGATATAACAGACGCTCAATAGTTCACTCTGTAGTTTACTCCACAGTCAGCAATGAATAGAAATGTCAGATATGAATCATCTGCATTGAGCATCCTCATTCACCGGCGTTGCACAATAGTACATCCTGTAAAATGCAGTACTTTGCATTGTAGGAATGTATTGAATAGTACTTATAGAGTATACTTAGATAGTGCCAGATAAAGTGGCAGGCAGTAACTATGGTGTGCTGTATAGAAACGATGGAGGAAGTGATTTCAGAAGCAGCCAGACTTAATGATAAAATCATGCATCAGTCATTTCCTTATTGGATGTGGTTTTTAGTTATTCCGGTAACTAGTAGTTCACTTTGTGAGTTTATAAGAGATTTTTAATTAAAATGATTCAACTCAACATTATGCAACTCATTTTCTTTTGCCTCAAGTCCTAAAGTAATAACTGGGAATAGACTTTGAACTCCATAGTGAGATTTCTTACTCGTATGTACACGAACAGCGCAGTTAGGACACTATCACTGATCTGTCAGTTAACGAAGGGACAGAAAATAGTTTGTCACCAGGTTCTGGGGCTAAATCACTGACGGTATTAAGAATGGACAGCAAATGTGCGACGTCACCCGCAGGTTTATGAAGAGCTGTTTTGAAATGACACCTGGTTGCCATTTGTAACGGCATCTACCGGTCAATCAAAGTGTGCACGCTCTTAATTCTGCATAACTTTAAGCTTTAATATAATATGAGTACAGTTGTCATGAACGGGGAAATTAGCTATAGGTACCAGGCTGTAAACATGTTTATTTCTGTTGTGAACATGGGGACTTATGGAGACTGGTTTACTTCTGGAGCCAGCCTCAAGTGGACGTTTAAGGAACTGCAGTTTTTTGCCCACTTGGGCTAAATCTGCACTTCCTGTGTGTATTTAAAGGCAGTAAAGTGTAAATAATAATATTCTACCTCTTTATGTTGTACAGCTTAACATAGCACTGTATACATTTCTGTATTTTGATAGTATTATTTCAGATAAATCTGCCTAAACTTTGAAAAAAACAGGCTTGTAGTGGAAAAATAAGTTAATAAATAAAAAGAATCTAAGTGCATGCTTTCAACTTTCTTTCTGACCTGCTGTGAAGTGAAAAAAAAAAGCCCAAATGAGCGTTATGTAAACACATTCCCTGCACGCACAGCCCAAACAGCCACAGCTGGCTGGACTTGCGTAAGAGGCCCTGGCTCAGTCTCTGTGTATGCCATTCGGGTTTGTGGATCACTGTAAATCTGCTTTGGTTCAGTCCTGTGTCGCGGGCACTGACTGCATGGTGCTGCGACAGATGGATTAACATACGTGCAGGATTGAGGTCATCCCAGATAACTAGAAAATCAAAAGAGACGTTTTGCTCCGAGCGTTTTCCCAAAAGCACTCATGAAACTTTCCAGGGGTTGCCCAAAGGTTGCTGGATTGAAATATGAGCCACTTTTTTTTCATGCACAATGAATGTGACTCCTGGTGTGTACTGTACTGTGTGTGTCGGTATGGGAAATGGTTGCTTTATAGTCGAGAACACACATGAGCCAAAGTAATTGTTGATTTTATTATCTGCACTATGGCGAGTGTTTGAGCACAAGGCTGACTTTGATATACATTTCTCCTCGCTGCACGGGACTTCCACTTCCTGTTTAACCAGAGTTATCTTGTATCTTGTGCCATCTCACTGCAAGGGATAGTCACACCATCAACATAAAATGTGTGTGATCTGATGTAGAGCTGCACTGGCATGCCATTAAAGGAAACGATAGCCGTATGTGCATGCATATATCTTAAATAAAGCATCACTGAGGCTCTTTCACAGCAGGACAAAAGAAGGAACTGGCTTGTGTTTAGTTCGTATAAAAGATAATCAGTGTCGGAAACTGGGAAACGGCTAGCTTGGCTTTAACACTCGTAAAATAACATTTAAATCTTGTTTAAGTCGCCAAGAAATAGTTCCAACATATAATATTTCACCACGGCATGTGTTTTTTGTTTTTACACTTCAGGTTTTGTATGAGTTAAATTTGAAATATAAAGTGGGAATTAATTATATTTGGTGCTAAATCTTTGGATGGAGCCAAGCTAACTGTTTGACTCTGTTTTCAGTCTCTCTGCTACACTAATCAGCTGTTAGGACATAGCTGACAATGTGTTCATCGTGTTTGTAGGATCTTAAGACAGCGTTACTTGTTTTTACTTTATTATTGTCACATGTAACTGAAGCTCCCCTTGGCTTTATGGAACTTATTAGCAAGTTTCAGCTCATTGATTAGCAGTCTGACCAAAACTTTACTGTTTTAGGTCGCTCTCACAGGTTATTTTTGGATGACAGGAAGTTGTATAAACCTTAATTTCATTGTACACTAACAGACAAACACATATAGTGACTAGCTGGTCAACACAGTGGAGCATTTAGCGGCTAAAGAGCCAGATATTTGCTGGTGGAGACCAAAGATGGAGCAAAAAAAGAGCGTGAATATTAGATTTTTGTTTACCGTATCAACTTAAAAGATGATTTGTTATATAAACGTTATCTGTTGAAGGTTTTTGCAGGCAACTGGACTTTAATGTCAGAACTGAGAATCCTCAGACACGTTAAGAAATATGTTGTGTTTACAACTTATTTCCGCTGCTTCAAAGTGCCCCCCAAAAAATCAGTTACTGAAGGTTTAATGACACTTTAGTTTCAGAACGACTAAATGTAAACTCCACAGGACACCTTCATGCAGTACATGTTTGTTTCACAGCAGCATCTGTGCTAATGTGTACTCCAATGTGTGCTGGCTGCTGCGGGGAGAAACCAGAAAACATTTTCTAAATTATAGAAATAACTACTTTGCATATGAATAAAAGAATTCACTGTGATGGGAAAATCAAGCTAATTTGCCAGAAGCACTTACCTTGGCATGAATATGAGGGAAGGTCATGCACTAACAAGCACAGCCAGGCACTGATTATGGGTAATGCACTTACTTCAGTAAGTGGAGTAAAGCGCTCCACTGTATAATTGGGATATACTGGATTTGCTTCACTTGGGCTGCCAGCATGGCACAGTCTTTAACAGTTACAGGAACGCTGTAGTTTACAGCTGCTCATTTCATCAACTCAGAATCAACAATGGCTCATTGTTGGAAAGAAACCTGGAGAGAGAAAAAATAAAGCACATTAAACACCTTTATACGGTTCGCAGGTCACATTTGTGCTGAGCAGGTGTTTGTATTTATGGTGATTGCACAATTTGGATGTTTAATCCAGGCTGGTGGAGGTTTAGTTGTGTTGGATTAATGCGGTTTCTCAATTAAAAACAGAAATAATAAGACTTGACTTGACAAGGTGTTTGCAGTCAGTTAGTTATTGGATTATGTTTTGGTGGCGGTGGTTGTGCACAATGCAAAAATGCTTCATTACAAGTAAAGTTCCTCTGTCAAAACCTTATTTAAAGGTCCGATATGTAAGGTTAATGAGGTTCTATTGGCAGAATATGTTAGTGATGTTAGTTTTTAGTGTATAATCAGTTTTCACTGCCTTAAAATGAGCCTTATATATCTCTTCCATACCCTTCTTCCACAAAGTACGCCATGTTAGGCTGCTAAAAACCTGGGCGTGATACTAGATGATCGTCTTTCTTTCTCTGAGCACATTTCCTCCGTAGCGAGGTCATGTCGCTATGCTCTGTACAACACTAGAAAAATCGGACCGTACCTGACCCAATATGCCGCTCAGCTCCTGATACAGGCAGCAGTCACCTCCCGCCTCGATTATTGTAACTCGCTCCTGTCCGGCCTACCTGCTTGTGTGATCAAATCTTTGCAAATGGTCCAGAATGCTGCAGCGCGACTGGTTTCCAACCAACCCAAAAAGTCACATGTCACCCCACTCTTCAGCGGCCTGCACTGGCTGCCTGTAGCTGCCAGGGGTAAACACAAAGCTCTGACGCTAGCCTACAAAACCACCTCAGGATCTGCCTCTGCCTATCTCAGCATCTTACTAAAGGCTCACGTCCCGACCAGGGCGTTACGCTCAGCTCATACAAACCGTCTAGTTGTACCATCGCCTCTCGCAAAGCGAGGTCACTCTAAACTCTTCTCTGTGGTCGTCCCCAAATGGTGGAATGACCGACCAACGGCTGCAAGAACTGCAACATCTCTTTCCACCTTTAAACAACTTGTAAAAACCTTTCTTCTAACAAAACTAACAACTACCCTGAGCTCCTTTACGCCTCGTTCAGCTTATGTCCTCCTCTGTAAGTCGCTTTGGATAAAAGCGTCTGCTAAATGCAATGTAATGTAATGCAAAGTTTCTACAGTAGCCTAGAATGGACAAACTCAACACTGACTCAAGATAGGGCTGTTGAAGTGATGAGGTTGCAATCAGCGACTACACTGCTCCTATAAGTCACCATATCACAATGTAAACACCTTAACTTCCTCTGTGTTATAAGTTGATACGGTGAACAAGCTGCCAACCAGTTCTTACATTTATATGTCCCGACACAGGGCAACATTATTATTTATTTGAAGTAGCGTCATCTGATGAAAAACGCCAATATTCATTCTCCTTGTAGCTCTGTTTTGCTCACCACCAACTCCTGACGGAAAAATTTATATATATCGTAAGTCACCATATCATGTTTTCAAGACTTTCCTTGTTCTAGTAGCTGCAAAAAATAAAATATACAGTGTAAAAGTAGGCTGCTCATTGTGCATGTATTATTTAATTGTTAATACTTATATACTTACACACACATCAACACAACACATCTTATTCTAAAAAATGAATATAGTGGAGTAGTAGAGTGACATAAAATGGAAGTATTAACTGAAGTACAAATAAAACATGTACAGTACTTGAATAAATGTACTATAACATAACTACTTCTCCCATTTACACTTGCAGAGGCTACTGCATCTACTGGACTGGACATTATGTAAGTATGACCTGTGATATATTCGACTTTTCTGTTACTGAGTGTACTATCTGACACGTCTTTGTGCTGAAACTGAGCAAGAATCGAGCAGGCGAGAGGCGACAAATCTGCTATTGGCAGATTTCTCACACCGTGGAGACCAGCAGGCGACAGACGAGTCGAGCTGCAGATGTTCACAGATTATAGGCTTGTGTGCAATAATCAGCTTGGTGGAGACGTGTTCACTCTCTCATTTACAAGAGTGACCTAGAGTGACGGACAAAGATACAAATGTATTCGCTCTTATTCTTTGGAAACCGTACAAGTTTCAAACGACACTGGACGAATGAAATTAAGGGAATATGCGTGTGTGAATGTGCAGTCCTGTAAACACACTTACAAAATCACCTTAGGCGAACTAGTCACAAGTGAGAGCGAAGCAAATGGTAATTCGCACGGAGCCTCGTGATTCATTCATTCTTTTACTCGATAACCTTATTCTAGGAATAAAGGGCACCTATGGTGACACATATTGGAGTCAGCCTCTCAGGAAACGTCTGGTCCTCGCTTGGCGTCAATAGCTCAACGATTTAACCTGGAACAACCTGAAAGAAAAAGCAATGCAGGGCCTTGAAGTGCAGGCTCAAGTCCTGCAAGGGCACAGTAAACAAACACACCACTGAAAACTACCATAACACACGTTCTTAAGGTTATTTTTCTGTCCTTTAAGAGGACTAATGCATCACTAGATGGGGAACTGATGACTTAGCATTATGACATTAGCATGTGACACCAGAATACATCCAGGACAGTTTGGAGGTCGTGCCGCAGAGCACTGCATAACCCCTTTTTTTTTTTTGCTTGAGGCATATCTAAATATTTAATACAAGGTCACTCTGCTGAGCTATTATTGGAGAGCAGGGAACGTCTGTAAATTGTTGATTTCATATAGGACGGATGGACTCCAGGAGCAGAGGCCAGAGGTTAACACGCCGTCTCTGTTCCCTATGAAACACATTTCATTGTGAGCTTTAATGTGTGTAGCCGACTTAAAAAGCACACAAAGTGCCACAATAGCCGCCGGTCTTTTAAAAGTAATGTATGGCAGATATGTTTACACGGTAAACTGTGTTTTAGTCTCTGAAGCATTTACTCGCTCGCATTAAAAGCCTCGAATGAAAAGCAAAGCGAACATCTGTAATGACACAGTCTATTTTCGCCTCTCCCTCAGATCGCAGGAAGCACTTCTCTTTAATGGATGACTCATGCTGCTACTTGTTGACAAGAACACGGTCCAATGTTCCCAGAGGAGTTGTACTGAAAAGCCTCCCACTCACATTATCCATTTTAGGGTTCAATGAAGGACCAGGTAATCAAATGAGGTAAAAGTCAAACCTTTCAGTGTTTGTTCTGTTTTCAGTACGTAGATATTTGGCCAAGCGTGGGCGCAAAAACACCGTGCAGCCTGGTGCTGAAGCAGGAAAACAATATAAAGATTAATTTGGGCTTTAAACTAGTGAAGTCACTCAGATTTTACATGGAGGCATCACTCAGTGTCGACTGATTTCACCGCTGATTTCACCGCTTCCTGGCAGTTCACGGTCACACTTTGTGCAAACGTTCAACAAGACTCATCAGAGACTGTAAAATCTTTTCTTCTCAACTAGCCACAAAAATCAGGTTCTAGGTGATGTTGAGGCAAGAAGCGACAAAGCACGGAGATGTCTGTGCACGAGCTAAACTATCGAAGTGTAACGCACAAGATTTCTGACTTGAAATTAAACCTGCGGCGACTGTCTGCACCAGATGGTTTGTTACACAGAACATCTGAGAAGTCATTATTGGAAACTGTTTCATTGATGAACTTCAACCAGTCAGGTCAACAGTTTGTTAAACACGGTCAAACTCTTATCGGAGAAGAGCGAAAACTTTTCTTTTCCATCAAGAAAAACCTTCAGTGTCGTCCTTTGCTCTTTTTTCAGTGAAAATTACTCTTCAGTTCTGGTGTGATGGTGCTAGCAGCATCTACGCTGACCTCTTTACATACATGTACCTCATAGTACAGCAGTAGCTGCAGGTAGTTCCTCATAGGATGCTGATCAGTCGGAGCTACTGTTGTTATAAAGCGTGATTTTGTGAGTCCAGCTGCACACGACACTCACATATCACCTTAGTTGACATGATGAACGAGTCAGCAAGCAGTTTTTTACATTTGCACATCCAGACATGGAGAAACATTGTGATTTTGATTTAAAAAATTGAATATTTACTCTTCTTGTAGCTCCGTTTTGCTCTCCACCATCTCCTAAGGGAAATATTTGTCTCTTTAGCTGCTAAATGTTTATTAGAGTTGGAGCTACAGTATTTTGCTGAAAACAGCTGCCTGCTCTATCTGGATGTGACACTGAGGAGAGTGATTTTTTTAAATTGTGGGCTGTAAAACCAAAAACAATGAGCTGAGAGAAGCTAAAACGCCAAACTGTGGGTTACTCGCTTTGATCTATTTCGAAACAGCAGCAGCAGCAGATACCGTACGAACATTTAACGAGCAGGTTATGCTGAAAAAGAAGCGTCGACCGCGTTAGAAGCTGAAAGTTTATAGCTTCCATCATGCCGAGGGAGGAGATGCGATCATCATGAATGCCTTCCAGGACATGGTCTCTCTTTTATTCAAAGTGTTGCACTTCTTGTTTCATTTCAAACTTCTCTAATCTCCAGGCCACCATCGCCCTTATTTTACAGAGATAACTACACATGAAATACAAACCGGTACTTTTGAAAGCTGCAGAGTTCAAACATCGTACTGTATGCTGTGCTGAGAGCAAAGAGAGAGAGGTTATAATCATTTCAGAGTCGAGGAGGTCCTAATATTAGAAAGGAGTTTTTTTTAATGAGTTTGGCAGGGAGAGGTTTGAACAGACAGGATGTCTGATTCTAAACAGGGACTGGAAACCTCTAACAGGCCTGCGCCACTCTGAATCAGATATGGTACTGTCCCGAGAGAGGACCGAATCAAAGGCATTAGCATTGCCAGGGGACTTTTTGAGGCACAAAAACTAAATGTGTTCGTAAACAACCGAGACGGCCTTTCGGAGAGTCCAGGAAATCACGACCTTTAACCTAATCTTTTTTTAATAAAACTGTTATTAAATTCAGCCGTATAATGATGAGGGAGTCATCATAGCGATGATGCGAATGTTCCGAACAACGAGTGGCTTGAACATTAGGAAAGTTCATTTTATATTTAGTTTGGTTCGGTTAAAGCAACATGATGTAAGATTTGGTTGGTATTTTTAGGAAATTTGGCACCGGTGCAATTCACTTCACAAATATGGACAGCTGCGTGTATTTGTTTTGATTACTTATGATCAAAAAACTACAGAGTCGACAACTTTGCCAACATTCAAACATCAAGCAAGGTCAACAACACAAGACTAATAGTACCAACAGCCGTCAGCCCAGCTTGGCGTCTGTCTTTCAGCCTTTCAGCTCAAAGTCAGTCCCAGATTTACTCTTGTCCGGTCAATGTCTCTGTTTCTCTTCTCAGCTTTTTTTGTCTTAGCCTCTGCCATGTTCTCCAGAGGCTGCTGAGCCTGGCTCCAATTCTGGTTTGGCAACACCAGCGTTCCCCGCTGGCCTCCCCTCACCCCCGGTTAACTTACTTTAAGCAACAAGTAAAGGCTTTCTGTCCGTGACTGTGATTGCTGTTAAATATTAACAATCTGATGTAACCTCGTCTATCAACACTTTAATAAGGCGCCCTGCATTCCAATACAGCAGCTCTGCTACATGTTCAAGCTCATATATAGGCAGTTTCTGTTCAAACCTTCCCAAGCATAATGGCGCGGTGGGGTTGTACTTGGCTGTGTTGTATTGAAATGTGTTTCCAATAATCCTCCCCCGTCAACTTTGTAAATGGGTTGGGCCAAACATTAGAGACACCTCTCAGTTCAACACTACAGCTCCAATAATGAACATTTATCTAAATGCCTTTCTGACAATGTCATTATTATCTTCGAGTATTAGGTTTTACACGTGTACCTAATAAAACGGACACCGAGCATGGATTCCCAACTGGACATAATGATGGACTCGTTCTCATTATTTGCTATGAATTAAGACATATTGAGGATTCGTTCATTTTACGGCCTGAGGCGTACTCAAACTCTTCCCGGTGGACTTGGTATTGGTGTCACGATCAGACCAGGAGAGCGAGCTCCAATATTTTTTATATCGCTTCCTAGAATGATAAAAATGCCTCGGAGCGATGTTCATAAATGTCAATCACGCCCCAGCAGAGGACCGCGCGCCTGAATTAATACGATATGTCAAACAATGCTCAATCCAATTTTATGGGTCTATTCTGTTTGCACATGCCGTTGTGAGCCTCCAGTCATGTGGACCTGTTCTGGCCTGCATGGGGAAGCCAGACGACGCTCTGAGCTGTCTGGTGTTAGATATTTAAGTCTGTTTCTTCTAGTTCAGAGAATGTTTAATGGATCGTGAGTCGAGGGTAGAAGAACACATCCTAAATATTTCAGCAGTTAATACCTTTTCCACGTAATCCTATGAAACGGCAAACCTTATCTGTGGCTTTGCAAATATGTCGTTTATGGACTTTAACCTTTTAGTGGGTTTTAGTTTCACTGGAACTCGTAACATGATTATTGATGATAATGACATTTATGGCTGCAACTGACAATTACTTTTTATCGATCTGCAGTTTATATTTTTAGGAAAAAGTAGTTTCTGATGTCTTCACATTGTTTGTTTTGTCTAACAGGATAATCAAATTACAATAATGCCCAACAGAGAAAACAACATCTCCTCACAGTTTAGAAGCTGAAACTAGAAAATTATGTTTTTGTTGCCAGTCAACTAAACCATTATTCCACCGATCGTTTCAGCACTAGTTAATCGTCTGTGTCAGGGTTACTGCGTATAATGTTTTCATGTTGCCTGGTAAGAGAGGAGGAAGTCACAGATCCCAGCAAAGAAATAGTTACGTAATCCACTGCCAAACCACAACTTTCATTATTACACTCTGCAAGGTTTATACAAAGTTGATATATCGTGTTCACTGGCTGCTAGACCGATTTTTGTTATCTTTGGACCGATCCAGGCTAACTGTTTCCTTCCGTTTCCAGTCTTTACGCTAAGCTAAGCTATTTGACAGGCTTCATATTTATTAGAAAATCAATCTTCTCATGTAAAACAAATGTCTTGTCTTTCCCACAGCGTTAAACTTCCAACCTCAGATATACACCTGTTCATATCAACAAGTCCTTGATATGCTAATATATGTAAATAAAAATCTAATATCTCAAACGTTTATACTTCTTTTGACAGAAAATGCTGTCGAAACAAACACACAAGTCAATCTTGACAACTACCATTCAGCGTATTGTCGTCGTGCGGTGGGGCCTCTCTCCCCGCTCCCAGCTTTTTTTTATGATGCCAGATGGTCGGCCTTATACACAATGCAGCACCCTCTCCATCATGTCCCCTCGCACTGATACCTAAGCTCGGTGGTGGGAACTGGATGTGAAGTCCAGATGAAAGTAGCAGGTCAGTCTGTTGTTTTAACTGGTCTCTAGAGCTTAGAGCCTCTCTTTCAGTGCTGCATTCAAAGCCTCGCTTCTCTTTTCAGTCGCCGTTCCTTCTGCCATCTTCTCGAGGTGTTTTGATTCGCTTGCCATCTGCTGTCAGGGGTTTAAACAAACGTACATTAGCACACATGCTGGGAGCCCATTTTGCCTTCTGAAACTTAAAATTATTCAACTCAAATTGAAAAACAGAGGATGCTGTGGGTAGAGACTAACATTATCTCTGACCTTGGACTCAAACCACAACACTGCGCCTGTTCCCACATGCAGGAATCTAACACTACGACTTCCTGCAGCATGTTTTTTGGGTTTTTTCCAGAAACTCTCAGCTCACGTAGCAACATGAAATCCTGCCCACCATGTTAGGATCATACTGCAACCAGTAAATGTCACCTTTATAAGATAATTCCATGTTAAATATATTCATTATTGGATGCAAATGTGGGGTTTAATTTAATTTAACTGGCTGTAATAGATGTAAAATTAGTATTTATCTCTGAGTTTTGTTCACTTTACAGCAGATTTAATGTTGTTTGTGATTTATATTGTTTGAAATGAATTATTTTTTGGCTATAAAACATTCATTAAATGACCTGTGGTAAACAGATGGGTGTACATGTTCATGATAATACCATGCCAGCCTCTGTTTTTCATTCATCACCTACGATAGATCTTACTTTTGCTACCAAGAGTTCAATTTTGCAGACGATATTAAAACCAGCATAAGTCAATAAGACTGTCCAACAATGTATCTTACAATCTGACTGAAAATGTAACAGCAGACCAGTGACGGGGATGGATGAGTGTCTACCAGGAAATTCAATTTGCAGCCAGATCTTATAGCCCCCTTATGTAATTCAAATTGACACTTTGAAAACCCCTCGCTGTGTGTTGTTGATGACGAATTTGAAATGCAGGTGAGAAATAGCTGGACAGATCCTAAGTGTCGGTGAAGAGAGAACAGAGCAGCGTGTGTTCTGTGCTGGGCGCTGGAGTCACCCTGGGACTGTAGGACAAAGTCAGTCAGGACTTAACTATAAGATAACACATGCAGCACATTTCGTACACATGTAACCCAGTGCTTTTTGAAAATAAATACCCTGAGGCAAACTTATACTTATGCAGGAGCTAACCCTAACACGCTTAAAATAGCAATGCTGTTTAGCAGGTAAATGCCCTTAATTCCTTCTTTATGCTGCGTCTTCAATTTAGATACTGTTTGTGCACTTCTGCATAGTACACTATGTACTACCTACTACATTTGGGCAGGGTAGAGTTGCCTCGATTTGAGTGTGGCTGTTGTGCATTTACAGGAAATGGTTATCGCAGCATTAGTCTAAATCTAAATATAAAACATACATACAACATTTGTACATGCTACGTAGCTTGAAATAGCAACCATCGTGTTCTTGAGTGGTTACAGTACACTGCATGTTGCCATAATTTACAGTGTGAACGCACTTATGTGTTCGAGTAGAAGTCAGGGAATTGCTAAAGTCATTGGGATTCATCCTCTGGGAATGTCTTGCAGTTTTTTTTGTCAATTCACCAGGTAGACTTTGAGCTAATTTACTGAATATGTGAAAATATTGACATGCTGTCGGTGCTACATGAAAATTTATGGGATCACCAAAGTCAATGAGATTCATCCTCTAGGCACCACAGATATCTGGACCGAATTACAGAGGGGTCACTGGTTCTGGAAGTGTTTTTCCTCATTTTGTATTCCCATTTATTTATTTATTTATTTTATCCTCAATCTATTGACATAGAAACATGAGACCGCCAGTCACAGAGGTCATGTATTGTCCATCATTTTGGTATGACGATGCTGTTGCCATACAGAAAAAGGCCAGTCAGAAGCATGAACTGAAGTAGTAACACATTCAAAATGGTTGGGAATGTTTGCAACTCTATAGTTGTTGTGATATTTTAGTCCGGATTGTAGACGAGCTTCTGGGTCACCAAGATGGTGATGACCATAATGCCGAACTTGAGGCTTTAACCGGTAATCCACGAACCAATGTGGCCCTGTTCACTGTTTATCATCCAGTCTAGACCAAAGTTTGGTCTGGACCAAAGTGGCATTTTTCTTATAGCCACAAATGTCGTGCTGGTGGTCAATGGCCAATGATGGAGGAAAACTGAGCAAATCACCAAAGTCATTAGGGTTCAGCCTCTGGTGAGATCATGGATGTCTCTTTCATGGCAATTCACCCAATAGTTTCTGAGAGATTTCTGCCTAGACCAAAGTGGTGGATCATTTTAATCCCCATAGTCACAGCACTGATGCTTGTTTCAAGTTTTCTTCGGTAAATAATGGTTCCATTTAGAGTAAAATAGAGTAGCGTATGTTTTAAGGCATCGCTATCATGGTGTATTCTTGGGTTCTTGGGTCAGATCCAATGAGGACAAAGGCGTAGCTATGTTATTCTACCCAGCTCCTCCATGTCATCAAAATATGGTGACTTCTGGCTCCTAAAAAACCAAGGTGACGACCATAATGCTAAAATGGTAGTCCACAAACCAATATGGCCCTATCCAATGTTTATTATACAGTCTATGGTCTGGACCAAAGTGACATTTTTCTAGTGTCAACCAATGGTGTTGGCGGTGGTCAATGGTCAATGGTGGCACTAGAGTAGATCACCAAAGTCAAGTCTTGGTCATGGGATTTCATCCGATAGTTAGAGAGAGATTTCTGTCCAGACCAAAGAGGCGGATTGGCTGAACAACGAGCTGGCATTTAATTCCCAAGAGCATCACTATTGATGTGGCAAAAAAAAGAAAGAAAGAGTTAATATCAAGTCTTGACCATTCATTGTGTTGGTCATTTTCTTTATGACAGTGAACACATTACAACCCTGCCATTGCTGGCCCCACATAAATCCCCACTGAGCGGAGAACAGCAGTGGAAATTGATCTTGAGGCCAAGTCAACCATATGAAATTATCATCCATTGTGGTTTTATAACTGTATTATTAATGTCAAAAGCAAAAAGCTCATACTGGGACCAAATGTCTTTCCCATTCTCTGACTGATGATATGACAGGGTAACACAGTGGTCTCGCTCTCTCCTCTGCCCTTAACCTATCCAATCTCTGTGAATTATTTTCTCCCCTCACAGGGAGAGCGTCGTGGCAAACACATCAAACAAGATTACACTTATAGAGCAAGGGTATGTTTACTCCCCTCTGAGACAT
Organism: Collichthys lucidus; assembly: GCA_004119915.2. Classification (NCBI taxonomy): domain Eukaryota; kingdom Metazoa; phylum Chordata; class Actinopteri; family Sciaenidae; genus Collichthys; species Collichthys lucidus. The sequence continues at coordinate 27,750,278 of CM014093.1, forward strand.
ATTTAATTTGCCTGTTGCCCTGGTAACATGAATCTCACAAAGAGTGGCTGTGGAGTTGCCTGTAATTATAGAACAGGCCTCTTCATCAGAGGCTTTAATTTGAAAAATGAATACACTCAGGCTGTCATGCAGGCCCTGTGGCAACTCACACATGGCCTTGGACACCATGAAATAGCAGCCATGGGGATAAGGACTCATTATTGCTCTTGAACCCATGAACTTTTGAAATGAGTATTAAGTATAATTTTGAAATAATGGGGGATAGGGTAATTGATGTCACCGATTCCTGAAGTGTAATACAAAGAGAAGACATATATTTTCACAAGACAAAGAAAATGAGCATGTGAAAGGTTGCTAGGTTTACTGGTACTCAAGTACTGGATCTCGACCCAATGTAGTTGTCTCATGTTGGAGGCGGGGGTCGGGGATTAATAATTTAAGACAGGAGAGGCGTTCACCACAGAGGCACTTAAGGAAACCTGGTGAGCCTGAACTTACATGAACCGGAAAATGTGAATTTCATTAATAAACATTTGTGTAATATTCGTGTAAGACTAATTCCTGGATTCCACCATGCAGGGTTCTGTCAAGTCACCACCACAACATTGTTGTGGTCGCCACGCAGCCATACTGCAAAGCAGATATAATGTTTAAGTACAGCTGATGCTAGCAGGGATGTCATTACTTGGCATTGGTCATAAACCAAAGAACTGGATACATTTGATGATGCCACTGGATAAAAACTTCTGTCTTATATGCAAACGAACACATTTAACTTGGCACCATGTTGCCTGCACCCAGAGTTCCCCACTCATTTCCTGGAAGAAGGTTGGACAAACACAAAACAAGTCATCCGGCGGACTTTTGCTGGCAAATGAGCAAAGAGCTCTAGGTGCAGACAACGTGAAAGGAAGTAAAATGTATTATTTTGCATATGCTACCCACATTGTAAATATGCAAAGCTGGCTTCCTCTTAGCATCACCAAGTTACATATAACATTTCATCCTGGGAGGACGATTGTACCAAATTCTGTGGGGAAACATCCAATAGATGTTGAGACGTTTCAACCTGCTTCCGCTGGAGGCAAAGTCAGTGAATTACCAAGGTCAACAGGATAACGATAGATGTCTGTACAAAATTAACAAAACATTAGGATTCATCCTCTCACCACGGGTATCTGTGCCAAATGTTCAGGTCAGTTAGTAGCATTTATCCACTGAAGACCATGAATTACTGTGCAAGATTTAATGGACATCCAGCGTGTAGTTGTTCAGATATTTCTGTCCTTCAGACAGACAGACAGACAGACAGACTGGCCTTGCCATCTCTAGCGTCATGCTGCTAGAAATGGCTAAAAATGTAAGCGATGTAATGATAGAGACATAAAGGCAATGGAGGCAAGAGAAGACACGGGGGCTGGCATGAAGGAGGAGTATTCAGGTTCCACCCAACAAGAATCGTGTCTCGTCTGTTGGAACCATTTCAAGCCCAAGTGCTCCAAATGAGAGGGCCCTGGAGCAAGGGTGCAATCTCTGCCAGCGAAATCACTGGCCTGTGCTCATCAGCCATAAACATGTCAGTGCCAAACTAGGTCAGTGTTCTCTGTGCGCGCACATCAAACAGGGGGGGCCTCCAGTGCGCTGTTAGCTCGCAATGCGACTTTCTGTGCCGTACCTCCACATGATGTGGCCCATTTTTTTTCACTGCCCACCCCCCCTATTCTGTTTATGTGACATGTTACTGCCTCTTTGCCCCTACGACGTCCAGTAAAGAAGCGGGGGAGACGTGGACTAACAAGCGTTCCAGACAGGCAAGGGTTAACAGGGAGGGGAGGGGAAGATGGGGCTGGTGAGTGCAAAAAACAGAGGGAGTAAAAGTGAAAGAGAGGAAGTGTATGCATATACTGTATGTGTATAAACAAAAAGAGAAGTTCAGTGGAACTGCAATAGGAAGTCTTGAGGTTTTTGAATAAAAAGTACCAAGTAAAAAGAATAAAAATCTATAAAAAACAACAACAATCTAATAAACTGATCTTTTGTTTAAATAATGACGTTTCTGAACGGACGGCTGCTGCAACAGAAGAAAGAACAGAGCAAGAGGAGAGAGGGGGGGGAAAAAAAGTCCAAACATTCACTTCAGATGACAGTTCAGGTTTGTATCTGTGTCAATGATTTCCCAGAAGTCTCCACTACAGCTTGCCAACATTATTCATTAATCACCTTGCGGTGCTTTGTGCCAAGACGTCTTGTTAATGCAAGGCAGAAGTTACTGGATTATTCTGGAGCGGCGCTCAGCTAACATGTGGAAGCACACAAAACCTCCTATTTTCTTCTTTTACGCCTTCTCTCAGTCTGCAGCAGCAAACCGTGAGCTCTTCATGGTTACATTGAATGTTTAAGTGCTCTATAATTTCCATCCCTTTCCAAGCAGAGTGGGAGATAACCATCGTTCATCATTTCCCATGTGATGATGCACTCTTGCTCTTTAAGGTTGCTAAACATTTAAAAACTGTTCTGCACAATAACACATTACAGCGGTGGGTCAATTATGATAGCCGCGCTCGCTGTGCTCGCTGCAGGTTGTCATGCAGTGTTCGACTTAACTCCTGTCACAAGTGTAATATTATCACACGTACTACGCCACACGTGTTCCATTAGTTAACAGCATAAAAATAATGTGACGGGGTCAGCACACACAGAGAGAGACCTGCTCACATCCACATACACCCACCAGCTTCGTGCTTCAATGATACAGTTGTGTGAAATATGAGCATAAAGAAGAATAAATACTTTATTAATCCCTCGATAGGGAAATTCTTTTTTCACTCTATTTTATTTTTTACATGCATTTTAACCCGGACACCCACGTTTCTTACGCCCTGACTTCCAGTGATTATTTCTAAATTTCTTCTGGAAACCGCCACCCTGGACCTTCTTGCGTTTCTGTATCACTGGTTTATCCACCTCCATTTCCTCATCTTCATCTTCATCTGTTTGGAAGTCATCTTCCTCCTCATCTTTGTACAAGGGCATAGACATGCAAGTGTGGAGAGAGATGGTGGAGTGATAGGCAGCCAGCCAGACCAGCACCCAGCAAGCAGTTGGGTGGGGAGGTGAACTGGCAGCTACCAGTCCACCTTCCATATTTTTGTTCTACGTGGGACTTGAACCAGCCACCCTCCGGTTCCCAAGCCCTATGGACTGAGCTACCGCCGCCCCTAAAGTGGAAGTTTTGTAATGCATGCAGCCTTAACGCTGTTGCGTGTTGTATTGTGATTGATCCTATGTTGTGCGCCCATTCTGAACTTGTTTTGTCGGTGTGCGTCAATACGAGCACAAAAATGTGACTCGTTGTTGAGATCTGTGTGTGATTAACTGCGCGGCACATCAACAACATCCCACTTGTGTTTATTCACCATGCTGCTGCTGCTTAAGTTAAATCTGCTATAATCAAAAATGTTTTATTAACAAAGGATCAAATGACTAATGTGAGCGACCCTACTAGTCCGCAGAGCGTTTTACTAACTTTCAGCTCATTGTTTTTGGTTTCGCCGCCCACAAGCTTTGGCTCACGCTGGCCGCTCTCATCGGCATCATTTTTAAGCAAAAAAGCTTCCAGTAAACAACCACTCGCCCAGTACCAAACAACAGGAAGACAAAGTTAGAGAGCAGCCAGTGCAAACGGAGGAGCATTAAGCTGTAAACAGGCTTTCTAGCTGCTAGTGACACTTCATCATATTGTTAGCACTTTCTACACATGTGCTAAGCAAACAGCAAACCCTGCCAACAGAGTCCACCATACGTCTGTGTGTTCTTTAAAGCATGTAGAAATCCAGAGAGCAGAAAACACTTGAACTGTGGCTAATAATGAAAATGAAAAATTTATGGACTACTCCAGCGAACAAGGTCATTGTCTGATGCATCTGATGGATTGATGGTCGAGTAGAGAGAAGTGTTCTTTCATACCAGAGGAATGTTGTGAGCACTGTTGCGAGCCTTATGTAAAAGAATCTGCAGAGGATTCTTTGGATTGCAGGAGGAAAATTACAAAGTGGAGAGAAATGCTGCACGAATGAAGACGATGCGAATCATGGGAACCTCAAAGTGCCACAGACAGTTGGAATCATCAATTAAATGACCATATTTTTATATGAATTGTTGATTTAATCATGCATGCAATACTTAAGCTGTGAGAACATGCGAACACTTCTCAGTAATGTCTAATTATATTAGGGGTTTTTTTTAGATTACATTCGCTTTATTGTCACGTCAGGGACTGAGACAACGAGAAATTTAGAAGTTTAGCTTCTAACCAGAAGTGCAAAAAAGCAATAAAGTGCAGAGTAATGCACATATGTATAAGAATATATAAATAATAGTGGAGATATAAATAATATATACAGTGTTAACAGTATGGATGTATTAAAGATTTTACAGCTTCTATAGCAGCAGAGATATATTGTTTCAGTATGTAATATAATAAATATATATACTTACATAGTGCAGTTTCTGAATATAAGTGAATAAACATTATACACAGCTAGATATGAATATGTACAATACAGACAGTACTTTATGAATACATTACAGATATTTAGCACATATTTATGCTTGCATGCTAATTAAAAATAGGCTATGATGAATAGGTAATTACTATTTATCGTGCATGTTTCATCACACTTGAGATGCTTAAGTCTGTTTTTATGGTAATTCCTCGATGGCTTTGACAATGTTTACTTTCTTCTTGTCAGGCACTTCAAGATATAATGAAGCGCTGAACAAACAAATGTGGCAATGGAGCTTAAAGATGACTGAGTTTATTGTGTGTGAAAGAGTGCTGCTCCTGTGGTTATGGGGGAACCAAAGAGGCATAAGGAGGAAGTATCAGTTATTTCTTTTTACTTTTTTCTTCTTCTTTTCTCTCTTTGGGTTTTTGTTTAAATAAGCGTTGGTGGGTGAAGCATTTCACAAGTTCATCTTACGTTGGTGAGCATTATGGGGTTTACCCATGTGAGAATTCTCAGCTTGCTCACAAAAGTAAAAGAATCAGTGAATAGAAAACGAGAGTTGGGAGGGGAGGGGGGATAAAAAGCTGGAATCCTGAGAGCTCTACACCCTAAAGTTAGCCATTATTAAAAGCCTGAAAACACAGCCTAGATTAATGGTTTAAGGGGCCCGATCCATGCAGAGAGAATTCTTTAAAAAGTAGATCCCACTGCTGCGGCTTTAATTCAGAGTCCGAGAGCCCATACAGCGTCTGCTCCCGCAAAGCAAAACTATTTTGACAGATGCTGAAAGGGAGGAGAAAGTTGTTTTTAAAATGTTACAAATATTTCAAAGAGCATTTGCTGAGATGTGAAGAAATTAACATAAAAGCCATAAAAGAATAGTGCTCGCATTAAAATGATGTTATCCTGTCACACGTACACTTCACTTATGAAGTATTGCGATGTTATTCTGCGTTATCAGGGTTGTTGATCTATTTCAGACTCCTCTGGAACGCCGTAGCAACATGGTAGGTGGTCTGAGAGCAACTTCACACTTTGAGAATTAGCATGACAAAGGCTGGTAGAGATCTCACAGTATGTGGTGGACCTCCAAGTGCTGTTCAATGACATGTACGTCAACCGAAAGTGCTTATCGGGTGAATTATTCAAGAACTTGCTAAATATGCTGCCAAATAGAAAAAAAGGAAGTTACACGGCTCTCCATGAGGAAAAATACTCAAGGCTGGAGTACACTGCAAACACAATTTGTATGAAAGCCGAGTGCTGCAGGAATTAGATTGTAACTGTGTTTCTTATATGGTGAAAAGTTTAATGTCACATATCATAAACTATCTTCAGTGTCCTTCCTCGTGCAGCTACAGTAGATAGCTGGCACTATCTGTGCCTGACGAGCCCAAAAGGAAACACTGTGATCAGAAAATACTCTTTGCATAAACAAATCCATTTCAGAATGTGGAGCAGTGCGTCATGGAGAGTTTGCATTGAAAGATTCTCGGTATAAAACATGCAAACAGTCTCTGATTAAAAATCCAACTCGTCCTGGGAATATAATACAACACCTGATAACTGTTTCCAAGGACTATATTTATACTTTCCTGGTACAGCAGATGAGAAAACACTAAATGAGTAACTCTCTGACTGAAGAATAACCAACTATTTTTGAAAGTCCACTTGCTTGTTTTTCACTGTGCAAACAAGCCAAATGGAGTTTATGGGAAGTATGACGTCCTTTTGTTTTCAGGCCTCACCCTGAAATGTCTGTTAGAAAAGTCCAAACCAATAAAGGCTCTGTGTGGGCACACAGGGAGGGATCCTGTACCAGATGTGTTAGTTTGGGTATCCGCGGGGCAACAAATGGGTCACCAGAGTTTATTTAATCATGAAGGGGGCTGACAGAATCTGGGATTCTATGGTCTGGTGGTTCAAATATTAATTTTCATCATCTACAGCAGAAATATAAACCCTTCTACTGGACACGGTTGAGTAACGATAGAAAGAAATACAGTCAACGGTGACAGTGAGGTTACACTGTTGTGGGCAAGTGACTCAAAGAAAGATTATTGAAGTTTCCCAACACCAAGTTCCTAGTAAGTATTCATTACAACACAACCAATTCTCCTGTTTTCTAAACTCCTTCCTCTTTTGCTCATGCGGTGATGATGTCCTGTCTCTTGGGGCCTACCCGGGCTGCAACAAAGCTGCTTACAGTCTCTTTTTTTAAGCACGCAGCCCGGACAGTAGGGTTAAGACCTGATAGGGGATTTCTGCAAGCTCCACAGCCTTCTTTCCCTACCATAATTAGGCCACCCACATTCATAGTCATGTGCTTTCAGATGGTGACACTGTAAGATTTTTTTTTTGGGATCTTCCATACATGCACGAGAAGATCTGATGATTAACGAAAAACATAGTCCTACGTGCTGTCCTGGCTATCACGAGAAAAAGGCCCCCCTTTCTTTTTTTGTGGTTTTAGATTAAATTACCAGCTGTCTTCTGTTATAGACATTCTTTTTGATGAAATCCACCATAATATTGACTCAGAACACAAAGAAATGATAGTTTTATGTGTTCACATGCATCCTCTGGACATTATCCTTTTTATTTTGGATGATGATGCTTTTAAGTATAAGAACAGATGCTGGTAATAAAACTGGTTAACATCAGGTTTGCGTGAGTGAGGCGAGTTATGTAATTTCCATAGGCGGTTGCGTGCAAGATTATACATGGCAAAGGGAAGGGGAAGGAGGGAGGGGGGCGGTGTCCGATTTCCACTAGCGCGCATGTGATTGGCTCGCACGGAGCGACGTGAGTGATTGACAGCGGTGTGAGCCAATCCGCTGCCGTTCTTTTGTCTTCGCCCCTCCCTCCTCTCGTCTCTCTCGCCGTTCAGGGAGCATTTTGTTCAGGGACTAGGAAAACGTGCCGTTATGTGCACGGGCTGTAACAGTTTGTACTACCCGTTAAACCGGATTTTAAACGCAGAGCGGAGACGTTTTTTAGTTGTTTAGTTGTTTTAAACCGCCCCCGTGTTGGTACTGTATCCGCGTCGAGTTGCGTTGTTTTGTATTATCGTCAATAACATCGCGTAAACTTTGTTTTAACGGAGCTAAAGGAAGGAGAAGAGGAGAAGAGGACTCGCCTGTTGGATCTCAGACTCGGTATGTGCAAATATTAACATTAAAAAACACTTTAAAACGTCCTAAAGTTACAATATAACACGTTACATGTGAGCTAACTGCATTTACTTAACGGTTATTTAGCTTAAACTTTACTTTCTATCCACTTTTACCGATCTTTTTTTTTTGTCTTATCGTCCTTATAACTGCCACTTCTCGTTAACCGTTGGTTCGTTTTTTTACACGATGGAAACTTTTAGTAAACTCGTAATTACTTCCAGCTGATAGTTAATTAACACTTAGCTCGAGCTAACTAGCCGAGCTAACTCGAGCTAAAAAAAAAAAAAAGCTCCAGTCGACATTTTTTTTTTGGACTCTGTCTTTTAATGTTGTATATATTTTTTTAGCTTTTGTGCAAAGTGCAAACATGTTTTTACTTATATAAGAGTGACAGGGTGAATTTAAGCTCTCACGGATGAAATGCTGCTAGTTAGCAGCGATATGTTGGCTTAAGTCGAGCTTAGAAACTGTTAAATTTAGGCTAGCCCCCCCCCTAAAAACACAACTTCTGGACTCAGCTGATACAAATATACATATTTAATAAAGGAGGGCTTTGCATATATGATCTATCAGCTTGTATACTATGGTAACTGTGGGTTTTTTTCTTGGGGGGAGACAGACAGGCAGGTGGCCAGGGAGGAGGGGGAAGACAGAAGAAGAGGGCAGGCACGGGGAAACAGGGGGGGAGAGGACAGGGGAACACACAAAAGACAAGAACGGAAGGGAAGAAGGCGGGGCAGGGGAACAAAAGGAGGCGCGCGCGCGCGGCGCGCGCGCGCGCCGCCGGGGGAGGAGAGAGAAGAGAGATAAGAGAGGAGAGATATAGAATATAATAGAATATATATATATAGAGAGAGAGAGAGAGAGAGAGAGAGGAGAGAGAGAGAGAGAGAGAGAGAGAGAGATGGTTACATATGTTGTTTTTGTTGGTTTGTATACTGGAGTATTGTTACAAAAAGATATTTCGTTATGATAGATACTTAATCCACATGTTGTATGTTTGAGGGTTTTAACCGTTTAACTAACACATATAAGAGCTGCGGTCAGTAATATTTGTAAAAAGGTGCAAAGTAACAGTTTTAACAAGTGTTTCTTCTGCAAATGCAATGTAAGCCTGCACAATCTGCGAACAATTTAAGATCCCCTGACTGTGAATCTATACTGCTATATTGTCTTATGCAATGTGTTTCAAATGACCTCTCCACCTCCTCTCATCTTACAGGTCTGGATTGCATTTTCGAGATCACCATCAGCTGCTGCTGCAGGCCATTTATTGATGGGTACATACTGTGAGGCGACGCACCAAGAAAACTGGAAGTCGTTCAGAAGAGACAGGAACTGAAAAGAATGAAGACGAGCTAGATATCGCCGTCTCCTACAGTGCTTTTGTGTGTTGTGGGACATTACACCTACAACAACCGTTTGAACTAGCAAATGAGTACCTGGACTAAACGCATAATCAGAGAAACCTGAAAAGTAACTTTTGTTGGTTGAACTTCTTCTTCAGAACACCTCGTCACAAAGCGGTCAATATGAGCGCCGAGGGGTATCAGTACAGATCGCTGTACGACTACAAGAAGGAGAGGGAGGAGGACATTGATCTCCATGTGGGGGATATATTGTTGGTAAGCAAAGGAGCCCTGGTGGCGCTCGGGTACACCGATGGGCTGGAACAGAGGCCGGATGAGATTGGCTGGCTTCCAGGATTCAACGAAACCACTCAGGAAAAAGGGGACTTCCCCGGGACATATGTCGAGTTCATTGGGAAGAAATGGATCTCTCCCCCCACGCCCAAGCCGAGGCCGCTCAGACCCTTACCTGTAGCTCCGGGCGCCTTCAAGGCGGAGACAGACTCCGACTCAGAGCAAGGTGAGTTTAACTAGCAGTTTGTCAAACGGGCGCAAACATAGTGAAAAATGTCCATCACATGTCCCTGTAGTCATGTTTTTTGAAAAAAACAAAGACATACAGTGTCAGAAAAGCAGAAATTAAGACCTTTGAGGGATTTTTGGAGTTGGCGTGTTGTCTTAAAACCTGTAATTTATCGGTATTACATATCTATAAGTTTGTTACAAACTGTGAAGGATGCACTAACTCTGTCAACGCCACACTTGACCTATCAGCTTTGTCTTTTTTCCCCCATGCATTCCACCATTTTTCATCTCTCCAAACACTCCAGTGACTAGTTTGAAACACATGTTAGCACTACCTACAGGAGGTAAAGTCGTCATTTGCAGATTGCTGTAGATCCATAATGAAA